>JANHFL010001931.1:1950-12739 GCA_032468155.1 Oxyrhabdium leporinum | reverse complement strand
TAATAATAATAATAATAATAATAATAATAATAATAATAATAATAATAATAATAATAATAATAATAATAATAGAGAACCCTAGGCCTTCATTGCAAGGAGGAGATTGGAACGCCTTTTGCATATAAATCTTCAGAGATTTTTTTTTCCAAAATTTTTAGTTTATTCGAAAAAGATTAAAATACAAAACACCAAAATATTTTTTAAATGTCTTTTAAAAAACCCTAAAACTAATGTGTTTACTATGTCCTCCCTAGTTGAGTTCTGATCAATATAGCAATATTAGTTTAACCACCCTCTGCAAAACAGGCCAAAAAACTTTCAGACTGTTAAACTACTAAATCTACTTGCAAATTGTTAGCCTGTCATCCATAAACTATATTAATTGCAAAATGGTTAACAGTAAAAACAGAGATTAATAATTCAGACATTATTGTATGCGTAGGAAACAGTAGGTGTGTTTCTCGTGAAGAACTGTATGGTGGTTTATCCATGTATATGGTACGTCTTCTTGTAGAGTGACCTGTTGTTAGATTGTAACAGTATCTCCAAACAAGTTAGGGGAGTTTGATTTTTTTAAAAAAATAAGGCAATTCCTCATATTAAGAGGGTGTCTGAATTACCTAGTTTTGTTTAACAATGGGAGGCATTAATTTGAACATCTAACTTGGTATAAAGAGAACCTATAAGATGCAATCGGGCCTTTTCTTAGAAGTACTTTGAAAAATTAAAAGCAAGGAAGCATTAGTCCAAAACTTAATGACCTTCATATTAAAATAGCCTTTTCAAAAAGCATTTGGAGTTCTCTCCTTCTACATTCCTTTTCATAGAATTTTTTTTTCTCCTCAAACATCTCCAAAAAGGGAACATTTTGTCATTTTCCAAAATCCTGGAGAGATTGTATTGTAATGATTTTTCATCAAGTGCTTCCATGGTTGAGGAGTTCAACACAAAATAATAAAACCCAGTAAATTTGGATTAATAATTTAAATTTGGAACAGTTGCATTTTAAATGAAGATTATTTTGATTTCCAACCCTAAATAAAAAAATATTTTAAGACAGTCTGAAAAATATGATTTTCCAAAATAGAATTTCTCACTTTTATCTTAAATTCTAGTATGTTCATTGTCCTGATGCATTTGTATATCCTGTTTCTTTTCCAATTATATTGTTAAGTAAAACATGTTCCATTGGCATGCACTGTACATTTCCAAATTATACATGTACTAAATCTTATTTCTCCCACTATTTTCTCCCTTCCTCTCCCCTTCCCACTTTTTTTCTTTTTTTTTTTTACTACTAGGGCTTATCCTAGTCAATGAGCCTTATTACAATGAGGCTGGTTTTGACAGTGACCGGGGCTTACAAGAGGGCTACGAAAACAGCCGATGCTACAACGAAATGGCTTTGATCCGTGTGGTGCAGTCAATGATGCAACTGCTGCGCAAGCCCATAGAAGTCTTTGAGCAGGAGATCTATGAGCATTTCTGCTGTAATGGTTGGCGCCTGATCCACCGTATTGAGTCCTGGGTGGAGACCAATGAACTGGTGGAGAGGAGCCATGATCACGCCGGTCTGGCAGAGTCTTCCTTTGCGCATTCAGCAGGAGGCATTCTGGCTGAGAGTCCTGTAGACAATATGGGGCCATTGGGAGAGCAAGAGTTAGGGGCTGCAGGAGCAGCTAGCCAACTCTCTGATGGCAAGGAGGAGCTGGAAGACTCCGGTTGCGGAATGTCAACAGTGGCTGCTAGTGACACCCATCAGTGTTCAGACTCTGAGAGCATGGGCCAGGCCAGAGAAGCACATTTTGCCAGAGACGTAACAGATGAGGGTAAAGCCGCTCAGGACTCTGCCACTCAGCCAAGTGTGAAACCAAAGAAAAGGAGAAAGAGCTACAGGAGCTTTCTCCCTGAGAGGAGTGGCTACCCTGATATTGGGTTCCCCCTCTTTCCATTGTCTAAAGGGTTCATAAAAAGCATCCGTGGTGTCTTGCAGCAGTACCGGGCTGCCTTAGTAGAGGCTAGTATCCCCGAGTGGACAGAAGATAAATAAATAAAAATAAATCCAAGTTAGGGACAGACAGGCACACAGAAAGATAGGGGGACACAGGGAGGAAGAACCTAGCAAAAGTTGTTAACAATAAATAGACTGTCTCACTGCACCCCTTCCTCCTCGGCTTGGTTTGTTATAGAGAAGCAAAATTCCATAACTCATTTCAGGCTGTCTTTTTAATCACATTCCAGGTGCACAGGATGATTGAGCACACACACACAATCACTTCCCTCCACCCACCGCCCATCCCTTCTCTCACAAATGACGTTCCCCCTTGGGGCTTGATTCTGCAAAGAGAGGTGCTGTGGTCTTTCCGTTTCGGAACTTAAGTGAAGTTGGGATTGGATCTTTCAGCTCCTAGTCAATGAAGTGACGACCCCTTCCTTGTTTGAGTTCTTGGGTGCTGTGGATATTGCTGAAAATGGGGACTGCCTTTGATTAAATCCTGAAAGATCCTTATTCACTTATCTAATTGGAAAATGTAACACTGTAGTATTCTTCTACTGCCTGACCTAACTTCACTAAAGTCTGTTGATTAGAAGGAAACGAATAGCCCACGTTTCTGCTCTGCATCATTCTTAGTTATTTTCACTGTTGACTATATCTATTGGAACTGAGGGGACGTGCTGTACGAAAGCCACCAAATGATAAATGTAAGCAGCTTGCTTTCCTTAATTGCTTAATCTCTTAATCATGAGGAGCAAGTAAGCGCAAGGCAAGCTGTACTTGTTGAGATGAGCACTTGGAATTTTTGGTCTTAAGTGTACAATAGCATATCTTGTTCCACTTTGCCTTGAAGAGGAATAGTGCATATAGCATAGTTCACTGTTCTCTTGGATACACGAACATTATACAATTAACTATGAACATTAAGGTACCTCAGGATGATTCTCTAAATATCGCATGGTGCAAACCATAATTTCTGAATTTCTGCTTTCACCTATGTGCTTGCAAAGTGACAATTCTGCCTGACTCTATATCTCCATGGATTCATATCAACTCTGCAACAACAAAGTCTACATTCTGGTAGACAGTGGGTCTCTCTAATCAAGCATCTTTAAATAAAATCACATCCTTTTCATTAATATTATTCATGGTTCCCAGATTCTGTATCATTTGCTTTAGCCGTTTCCAAGAATGGTATTGTGACGAAGGAGTGCTTGCAGGGAGTGAAAATGCATGCTTCCAATAAGTTTCAGTTGGTTAGTTGTCCACATTCCTGCATTCAAAACAGAGTTGCATTCTATTTTTCATTTGGTGTTTCCTCCATCTTTGCATGGTTTCACATTTATTTACCTTTATTATTCCTACTCTGATAACAACCTAGAGGTCCCTCTTAGTCACCTCCCAAGAGAATAATCCAGTTGGAGAACATTGAGGGAGATGACACAAATCATATGTTGGCTTGGAATGTAGTGAATAAATTATTTTAGTATTGCAGAATAACGTTTGAGAAACAGCATTTCTCTGTTTTTAAGAGCTTGCAGCAGGCAAGCTATCGCAGCCCAAGCAATTATGACTCGGAAGAGAGCCCAACTTAATAAAAATTCAGAGTAGTTAGATTGATATAGTCCTCAGATGAGATCAGGGATAGAATTTACCTGTTGCCTGCACTATTGGGCCCACCATTAATTGTGTAGAAGGCAATTCTGTTCTGAAGTATTGTCAGATTTCTTACACAGATGAGGTAATGGTACATCACCTTCCCCAAAGAGAATTAACCAGCTGCCTATCTTAACGTGATGACCCTTTTCAAAAGCCTGCCTTTTTCCAAATTGTAATCGTGTAAACTGCCCAGTTGTTTCCAAGACATGCTTTAATAAGGTGAGAGGAGACACAAAAATGTTAATTATGCAAGCTACAGGAGAGCTACCTTTTTTTCAAAACAAAATGAAGGACTTGTCTGAATTGCTAGCATTCTGTCCCTGCGGAAGATTTTGCTTATTCTTTCCTCCTTTGAACCTGCTGACATCTTTTACATCCTCAAGCACTGTCCCTTTTATCCTTGCTGTTCTTTGCCCTTACCAGTGGCATGCACAGAAGTTTACATCCCCCCCTCCCCCCCCTTAGCTATTGAATAATGTGAAGCTCTAGATTATGCAGTTGCCACTGGGCATATTGCAGCCGTGTAACTTTTTTGGGTGTATGTCTGTAATCCAGAGTGAAGAGACTGTCAGAGACAGATGCTTATACATACACACCAAGAAGCCAAAGCATGAGGCATATTGTTAGTCTTGAGATGGGCCACATGATTGTGATGTATAAATTAAAATCTATCTGTTAAGTGCTGGGGGGGGGGGGGAGAGGAAAAGAAATATTACTAAACTTTATAGACTTGATTCTGTACAGTATTTAAAACCGATGGAGCTGTCATATCGGGGCAATGCTTAGGGGTATGTTACTTTTGCAGCTGTGAATGCTTGGTTGCTTACAATATATGTATAAAGTACTGTGTGATGAATCTTTTTTTACTGGCAAATTTTGTTTGGCTAATTAAGATGCAGTAATAAAGGAGAGAAAGTGGCTTGCCGTTATGTTCGCCGCTGTTCATAGATTTGGCTGTTCATGCTGTGTGTCGTTTCAGCTTGAAGCGCCAGGCTTATGTATCCCTGAAACACTGAAAGGGATGCCAGCATGTCAAAAGGGTTTGAGTGACATGTCTTTCCCAGGATCACCATTTACATTGAATGCTGCAGTACGTTCACTAGAAGGGTTTCTCTGGAACCCTTCCTTCTTGCCTTTAAATTTTCAAGATGCTAAACTTCATCTCAATTTCACTGTCATCTTCCTTTACTACAGTTGAAGCTGCAACAATAATTGTGCTGATTGTCACTGTTAAACAATCCCACTTCTCTTGGTTGCCATATTAATATGCATATTACATCATATTCCTGTTTCTGTATTTTGCAATCAGAAGGCTCTTTTTTTTTTCTCACCTTTGGCCAGTTTTGTATAGGAGAGGCACTTTATGTGTCTCAGAGCATACGTAAATTTATGCAACACAGCAATCGTGCTGCTTTAAATTTGCACACAATTCTTTTTTCTCTTTTTTTTAGTGAGGTGCATCAAGAGAATGTTAAAATATCGTCATTTGGTGCAAGGACACCCCTTAATGACTTGATTTGTCACAATCTTCATCTCTGCTCTAGAAGGCAACAAATTATTATGGAAGATACAATAACTGGAGTGATGTAGACTATCCTCAAACTAGAATAATCACGGCCTCGTAAAATAAATATTGAAGAGGATACACACATACATATATTATTGGGCTGTCTAGTTTCTGTCCTCTGAAAGGCCTGGGAAGAAGCAATAGAAGCCTCTTACCTGAAAGAGTCAGTCCACTCTAGCACTTTTAAAAGCTGCTCCAAGCTCCCCCCCCCTCCTTTAATCACACAATACCTCCTTGCAATGATACAGGCCAGGTACAAGCTTGCCTCATGAGGTGCATGATATGAAAATTAGGTTTTGTCTGTGAAAACGGCTGCTTTGCCCTTTTTTCTCTTAGAGCTCAGCATGCTGATAGAACTCATTTCTGAGTTTTAGTCTGCCCTGGAAAGTGGTTCATTGTTTTAAATTACAAATGTTTCCCCTGAGGCTGACACTTGTCAAAGTCACCCAAGCAGCAACTATTTGACTCCATGGTTTTAAAATGTCCGGGCGAGGGGAGGGTGTAGAACTCTTTCCCATTGCTACCCCCTTAGTTTAGCATGATGTTGCACTGGAAATTGGTTCTCTCTTATCCATGCCTTTATGTCCCAATGACCATTATATGTGCACTCTGCTCTATTTTTTCCTAACGGACAGATTAGGTAACAATCACTTGTGTTGATGTATTATCAGGCCTCCACATCCCAGTTTGTGCTTCAAATACTTTTACACTCTGCCTTTGTCTTGATTTTTGCAAATTTGTAGTAACCACCCTGGTAACTTGGCTGTTTCAGAAAGCCAGTGTTTATCAAATATAAGATACATATGCCTCATCTTAAAGTATAGTCTCCACTACTTGTAATACCTGCCAAGTGCAGAAGCCAATTCAACTTGCATGTGCTTTGTATTGCTTTTAAAATCTAAGTCATCAGCCTAATATTAAATGGTTGAAGTCCAATTATTAGCCATTCAAAATGCGGCCAATGTAATAATATCTTCTACCCTTACAAAGTTAGTGCTAGAATAAAATCCTACTTGGCAGATGTCAGCGCAAGGCCAGCCTTGTTTGATCTTAAAAGCTAAGCAGGGTCAGAGGATACCTGTGCTCTCCACTGGACATGGGAGTTGAATAAACATCCCCCAAAGAAGGTCATGACAAAGCAATTTTATATTCTTGCCAATAACACTGGATATGTTTTAAGTCACCAGGACTTCAGTTTGATTCTATTTAAAGATACGTTACATAACTTCAGATCTGATGCTTTCCTAGGATAGCAATCAGTGCTATCTTTCCGATACATATACAGTACATATAGGGATTTATTTTTCCTTACAGTAGTTTGTGAGGACAGAGCACTCCACATGTCTATTTTAATTTCATTATCAGTTTGGATTATAAAAGCTGCAGAGTTGGGGGATTTGTAGCAAATCTACATCTCTAAATTCCTCCGGGACTAATTGAGACTAATGAACTGTTCACCTTATGATGAGTTCTATACTGCTCAATCCAGAGATTCTGGGAAGTGTATCTTCTTTCTGTCCATTTTTCATATTTTTAGATTGATGATAATAGCAGTTTGGGCTCTAATTGTAACTATAGATAGCCCTGATACCACAACCTTCTCCCCCAAACTATCTTGCCCTTAACTATAAGTTGTCTGCAGTTTAAAAAGAAACAGGTTACAATAAAAAGATGGCCACTATCCCTCCATTTTTGACAGCTGCCTTTAATAAACTATCGTTTGTCAGATGGAATGTGTTACTTACAAATGTTAGCCAGGCATATATGCAGGTGAATACATAAAGGTGCCACAAGGTGAATACATAAAGGTGCCACTTTGGACTTTTATGGAAATAACCTAGGAGTTGCTAATCGAATGTGCATCTAATTGAAGAACTGTTGTGTCCTGGAGAAGGCTGGCCAGCTGTGTTTCAATTACCTACCTGCATTTGAATGATAAAAATGGTGAAATGTTACATTAAGTGCTTTGCCTTTTGATAAGAGCAATCCAAAATCACAGCATGGATAACAGACATTATTTTTTTACAAAATACGTCTTTCCATTTCTCTATAGGAATATAAGCAGCTACACACAAGGCGTGTAGGTGTTTTATACTCCTTACAAAATCATAAAATTGGTCCTCCAAATGGCAAAGGATTAAGACATCTTTATCCAGACAGAAGGGGAAGTGGCTTTGGTTTAGTTTGAAGGCATACTTCTGCTAGAGCAATGGAGATAGCAAGGGGACTCTAAACCTGCCTCTCACTGCATAGCAGTTTAGGGAGAAATCATGGGCAAGACAAGCTCCTCCACTATTTGCATCGCAATTAAAAGTTGCAGAAAAAGACAAACTCTCCCTGAGAATTATCCCTGTCAACAATGCTGATGGCGTTTTGAATGCAGTAGATGCAGCATTTAGAGATCTCTTCACAACTTTCCAGAGTGTCACAGTGGTGTCACAAAGCCCTTTCCACTGTTTCTTCCTGTTGCTCATTCAGGAGCCACTAATAATACGGGCTAGCCGGTTGTGTATTTGTCCTTGCACTGGCTCACATGTCAACACCTCGCCGTCCACTGTCATAAACCCCTTGGGCTCTAGGGGCTCCAGCCGAAAGGCTTTCACAGGCACATAGTGAACATGAGGATTGTTAAGAGCCAACTGATTCCCTTTCTCCACGGCCATGAATAACCTGAGCATTCCCATCCGGGAAATGCCAGCAGTTACATAGAAGAGATGGATGGCATCATCAAACAGCTTGGCTGTGGGAGCTATAATAAAGTCTGTTCCCAGGTGGGATTGCTGAATGCCAACTATAGAAACAAATTCCTCCTCGGGGACGACAGTCCAGTGCTTGGGAACTGGCTGCTCGAAGGGGACCAACAAGGAGTCTTCCAGCACAGAATCCTTCTTCAGGAAGGAAGATGCAGGCTGAGGGAGGATGTTGACAGGAGATTTCCCGTTGGCAGTGGAGACCTGGTGAGGATGTTGAGGTGAGGGGCAGGTATTCACCTCTGTAGGAGGCAAGGAATTTGAGGCAGAGCTTTGTACTTCAGCTGGCAGGTAGGAGAGGCGGCCCTTGTAAACTTGGAGTGAAGTGAGGAGTTGGAAAGTGCCCACTGTAAAACGGGCACTACCCAATTTACGGTACCTCTCACTGGTAATGTCCACATCAGAGACAAAACCCCAGCCAAAGCTAAGGAAGGAGAAGAGACGCTTGCCTGAGGCTGTGCGGAGGGAGACGAGGTCCATGGGAGCATGCAGGCCTTTGCATAAGAAGTAGGTGCAATTCATCAACAGTTCCTCCTTTGCCACATGACTTTTGCTGTAATGGGGGAAGAGAGGGAAGGACAGCCTAGGTTAAACCATGATTTCTTGAACAAACCACTCCTAGTGCCCTAGTAACTTTTGGGGCATAAACCCCAATCTATACTTGCAAATTTAGAATTCACTTATCATGCTAAGTCAAAACTAGAGAAGTCACTTCATTACTTAGTGGGATGTGTAAGCCCACCCATGGGGAGAAGTATAAAGTAGCATAGAAAACCAGCACAAGATTACTGTTCCAATGTGTTTAAGATAGCACTAGCGCTAGTATTTAGACTTATATACCACTTCACAGTGCTTTTTACAGCCCTCTCTAAGAGGCTTAAGCATAAGCATATACTAAAAAACATGACCTCCTATATATTACAGGCCCCCCGCTGACCTCCCCTGCTCCTTAATGCCAAGGCTGCATGACATGCATCCTAAATCCCTTCAAATATCACCCCCAAGATAAAATGTTTTAATGTAATAAAAGGAGAAAACCTAACGTCATCTGGAATAATCATGTTCACAGTGGGTTTGTAGATGTGCTTCTCACAAGCCAGAAAGAAAGATCAGTGCCTCTCTCTGAAGGCAGCTGCTACCCCAGAATTGTTTTCCTTTGCTTGATTTCTCCCATCAGAAACACGCAAGAATATTGAACTTGGATGAACAGCTGACCTCATACCTGTAACATCTACTGTATTAAAGATCCCCTAGGTCAGGGCTGTCAAACCCGCCGCCCGGATGCATCATGCGCTAGCCACACCCACGCCCAGTTTAGCGAAGGGGGGAAAAGTCACGATAAGTCACATGACGAAGCTGTGATGACATGAATTTGACACCCCTGCTCTACGTCAGTGCCACTTACGTGATGCTACTTGCACATGGCAAGGTTATATAATGAGAGTCACCATTCTTGCAGTGGGTAGCAAACCTAGTACAGAGATCATACGAAATCTAGTACAATCGCAACACTTCAGAGATTCTTGATAAGTGACCTCTTACTATTGCCTTTAGCTAAGAGCCTCTTCCAGCATCCCAAGTAAGATTTAAGATGCCAGTGTCACAGCAGTAGCAGTTTAGGCTAGAGATGAAAGTTGTCAGCGACTCCTTCTCCTTGAATATTAGCGATGGATGTGCACAGCATCATGCTGCAAGGGATCTGTTCAACTTCTAGGAGCTGACAGGTCTCCCAATATTTTCCCCCATTTAGCTTGAAGAAAAAAAGGACCTAAGTTTTCAGCAGAGAAAGGAAGAATGAAGAGATGCAAAGAACATCATCTTCACAAAAGCAACAGACTTCCATGCCACCATAACAGAAACCCAAAAGAGGGCTTTGCTGTCAGGAATTGTCCCCATGTTGATGCCACACTGAAAAGCAAAGTTCTCACTGGAATCCTCAAAACCGTAACCTTCCCTCTAATAAATATAACCAGAGTTCAAAGAGACTTGGTAGTCTCACTTGATTTGAGGGAGGCTTTATCACTGCCATTCCAGAACCCTTACGCTGATTCTGTATAGGTTTGAGATGGAAGCTCCAACATGTGAAGATGAAAGTCAAGACTGAACCCTGGCAAAAACTTCTAAAAGACAAAGTCAGCCCCCTGCTTGTCTGCTTATGCTTAGAGCCATGTTAAGCCAGCACCTTTCCTAGGCTTACTGATGGCTTTAAAAGGAGTTTGTTCTAAGCATTCAGCGAGAGCCAGTTTAGCATAGCAGTTAAAACATTGGGTTAAAACCTGGAAGACCCTGAGTACTAATACTAATACTTGGAAGGAAGCCAGTCATGCTAAGCCCTAGAACAGGGCTGTCAAACTTTCAGCCCGAGGGCCGGATGTGTTATGCGCTAACCATGCCCACACCCGGTTTAGCGAATGGGGAAAAAGTCCCAATACGTCACGTGAAGCCTTCTGCCCTAGAAGGAGGCCATGGCAAACGACTTCCCAAAAATCTTGTGAAGAAAACTGTAAGGCCTTGTCCAGATAGTCACCAGGAGTCAACACTGACTCAAAAGCATGCCTACACACCTACACACCTACACACACACACACACACACACACACACACAAAGAAAGCATTCAGGAAGCTCAATAAAAGTATTGCCTTAAAAGGGATGTTCAAAATGACTGGCTCTTCAGTTTAAACGTAATTCTCGAACAAGAACAAGTGCTTGTATGTGTCAAAATGGCAGTGGGTTGGCAATGGTGGGACTGCATGTGGAGGGTTGCTAGGGGTTTCTAACACATGAGCAGTTTTGTAGTATTTCTCCTCCCCCCCCCC
>JANHFL010001929.1:157475-181341 GCA_032468155.1 Oxyrhabdium leporinum | reverse complement strand
CATACACACACACACACACACACACACACACACACACACACACACACACATATATATACACATATATACATACATATATATATACACACACACACACACGCTCAAGGTTGACTCAGCCTTCCATCCTTCCGAGGTGGGTGTATATAATTGCTAATCATTAATACCGTGGATGGTGCTCAGCAATGGAAAGTGCTTTGCAGCATCTTCCTAAATACATAACTCTTAAGTTAAAAGATAGCTTTTTTTATAAAAGAAGTGGTTTGGCTCTAGACCCCATCATACATAGATTAAATCTACTGGCTAGAGAAGAATTAAAGTTACTCATGGCATGCTTAAATTCAATGGATTTCACTGAGCTTATTCCAGATAAGACAGTTTGGAATTATTTTTTATTTCACACATTCTTTCTATGCATATTTATTTGTTTGATAGCAAATACCAGAAGAGAGAAATAGTATATGGAGGACTAAACAAAGCTGATGAGCTTGTTTGCCAAGTATAGCTGGAATGTCCAGTCAATTTATAGAAATGTATATTTGGAATGTTGTCTATTCCAAGGTACACCCATCTGTAAATAGATATCATCAAAAGGGTTAGTGTTGAGAATAAACAATAACTTGAAGTGCACAGCTTGTTTATTATTTAGCATTCTGGATAAGAGGCAAGATTTATCACATGCTTAGTCAACCAACTAGTTAAAGATAGATATTATTAAATAACGGTCAAATCTCTAAGCCACAATTTTAGTCAGGCAGAAGGACAGAAGAATGATCAAAGCTAGGTTGTTGAAATAATAAAATCAAAATCTTATCTAATCAAGGATATTACTTATAACTTCAGTGTAAATTAGTTATGTGTAAATGAAGGCCGAGGTGGAACAGAGAAGTGACCTTTATTTCAGAGTTCGGAAACTGTTTTGCAGTGTAACTTTGTCATAATGGATGAATTTGGGAAAAGAAATGCCTTTTATTCCTAAGTGTCCATTATTCACAGAATCTGTCATCTGTGGCAGCTTTATTTATCAAATTATATTTGCCTCCATTTGTGCCATTTCTGTAAAAATATCATTAGGCAAATTATGTAACATTCAAATGACAGTCTGAAAAATGAAGGTACAGTATATGTAAATAACTAAAATAAAGTAAATGCAACTAGAGTATTGTTATTTGAAGTGCTTATTGCAATAAGGTTTATCAAATTGAGGTTTCTTTCTAATAAGATATTTTAGGGTTTTTTTTAAGTATAGAACTCTGAAAGGAATTTGAGTTTCAAATTTTGATTATGGTTAAAATTTAGGCTGGCAGTGTATACTGATAAATCTTTTTGTTTAGTTATTGAGCAGGCAAAACTTTATTTTGTATCAGAAGATATTGCAATATGTTTAAAATGGGCATTCTGACAGGCAGGTAGTTTACTAGTGTTTGAGCCCAAGAAATACTATGATTTCCTAGAAAAGGAATTTTAGCCCAATTTTCTCCTTACTCTAAACTTTAAGATATGACACCATAAAGATACAATCTTGTTGAATTGGTGGAATTTCATATGTTTCATGCACAGAATTGAACTGCACAGGACCATAGCATGCTCAGAACTGTGGCCAGACATGAATTTATTTCATAAATATAATGCTATTTTCAAAAATGCTATTGCTGGAAGATCAATTTGTACATAAGCTCATAACTATTTTTACTTTCAAAATGTTGACATGGCCATTTAGATCTACAATGGAAAAGTATCCAAGAAGTGAGGTAGACAGCAGAAGTTGAAGTGGCAGATGTGGCAAGTGGCAAATTCGGCCAGCACTGTGCAGATGCATGCTGTGACCTGATTCAAGTAAAACTTTCATGCTTATTTTGCACACAGATATTTCATTCAGTCTTGCTAATATCATTCTTGAGGAATTTAGTAGCGTGTGTTTACTTACCTTGTCTTTTCAGCAAGAATTACACTGCATCTTCTATACTTCGATAGCCCTGGAAATGCATATGAGTTTAACAGGGGAAGTGGGTGGAACAGGAGAAATAAGAGGGAGAGAAAGGAGAAGAAATATTCCTCACAATAAATCTGTGAATAAAATATTAGTAGGAGCTAGTCTTTGGCCCACTCATTATATCAGTGAAGTACTTGTTATGGAGATATGAATATTAAGCTGTAAGTCTTCAAATTACATCTTTATAAGAAGAGGAACATCTGAGAGTACAATCTTTGAGTCAGATGTGCTGCCTTTGAAATAAGTATCCTAATTATAGCAGTCATAACTGAACATTAATTTAATGAACATCCTCATTTGTTAAGAACAGCTTGCCAGAGAGTATGTATTGCCATTAAAACTACAAATCTCCAAACGAGCAGAGACAGCAATGAGTAGGATAAAACAGGTAGATTAAAAGTAAAATCTGTAATTGAATGCTAACTACCATGGATAACCATATATTCACTCACATTTTCTTTTTCACTGTTGAATCCACTGTTGAATTGCCCATGAAATAACTGCATTTGTGATGGATTAAATGTCCCAGTGACCACATTTTATTTTATAATATTAAAATTAAAAGCATAAAGATCCTTTTTTTATTCTAGTTGACAAGTTTAATAGCAACATAAGGATTAGAATTAAGGATCAGGTAGGAGCAATCCAGAAGACCAACCATTTGATTGAATTGTTTGAACATATTTTTAATTTGAGCACATTTTAATTCTGGCTGGACATTTCTGATTCAAAGACAATCTACCTATAATCTTTTCTGAATTCTGAAATTATGATATATAGCATACTGAAATGTACAGAATATGTCTGTGTCCTCTGTAGCTTTTTGGATAGCTTTATAGCCATATAAACAGACTTGCATTTGTTTGAGGTTATGTAGGTTGTATTTGAATGTGATTCAGTTCTGAAGTATTGGGAATGAATGTCGGTGACCCTTTTCCTAAATTTATTCTGTCCTGTCTCTCTTCCAGAAAAGTTCAGGTAAGATCTCAAAACTTCCCTTTATATTAATCAGTTTAGTATGTTTGCTAAATCTTATACTGTACTGTATACTGATCTTTGGTTAGAAATATGCAATTGCCATAATTTACTGCGATCAATCTAAAAATGGAAGCTTCCAGACTTCTTTTTACAGGCATGCTGGATGGAAAAGGACACAGCATTCTCCATTTTACGGCCTTGTAACAATCAACTAGAGTTCCAAACATTCCATCTGTACAGCTCAGTCCTTAGGAAAGATTGTTGCTAGATAAACATTGCAAACTACAGTGTTATTTCATTAGGATAAAAAGCACAAATAGCATAATATATTTTACTTGGACCAGTTAAAACATTTGCTAATTTCTCCCTCTTTTCTAATGGTTAAACTAAGCCAATGTGGAGTTTTGTACTAGAATTCGGAAGATCCTATTTTTACAGTGGTTTATCCCCAGCCATCGACATTGGTAACTTTGAGCCACTCATTGTTTCTCATGCCAACCTATCCCAAAGGGATATTGTAGGAAAATCTCAATACAGGTAGTCCTTGACTTACGACCACAATTGAGCACCACATTTTTGTTGCTGAGTGAGACATTTGTTAACTGAATTTTGCCCCATTTTAGAACCTTTCTTGCTTGTTATTAAGTGAATACAGTTGTTAAATTAATAAGATGGTTATTAAGTGAATCTGGATTTCCCATTGACTTTGCTTGTCAGTAGGTCACAAAAGTGGATCACATGACCCTGGGATACTGCAACCATCATAAATGTGAGTCAGTTCCCAAGAATTTGAATTTTTATTATGTGACCATGGAGATACTGCAACGTTTGAAAATATGAAAAATGGTCATTAGTCACTTTTTCCAGTGCTGTTGTAACTTTGAACGGCCACTCTGAACTATTGTAAGCTGAGGACTACCTCTATAAGCTGACTTGACTGTGCAGGAAAGATATACAGGTGGTCCTCGAGTTACGGCCACAAATGAGCCCAAAATTTATGTTGCTAAGTGAAACATTTGTTAAGCCGCATTTTACAACTTTTCTTGCCAGAATTGTTAAGTGAATCATTGCATTTGTTAAGTTAGTCACTTGGTTGTTAAGTGAATCTGGATTCCCATTGATTTTGCTTGTCAGGTCGCAAAAGCTGATCACATGATCCCTGCAACCGTCATAAATATGAACCAGTTGCCAAGTGTCCAAATGTTGATTATGTGACCATGGGGATACTGCAACAGTTGTAAGTGTGAAAAACAGGCATAGGTCACATTTTTCAGTGCCGTTGTAACTTTGAATGGTCACTAAATGAACTGTTATAAGTTGAGGACTACCTGTAATACGTAAATAAGCTACTGTTATTTGTGTTACATTAAATGGCTTGCATTTCTAAACCAACTTTCCTACAGTTGAGTTAGATCAGGGGTGTCAAACTGGATTTCTTTGAGGGCCGGATCAGCATTGTAGTTCTCCTTTGCAGGCCCGGGGGGAGGGAGGGAGAAAGGGTGGGTGCGACAGATGCCTCCTGCAGCACTCTGCCGGCTGAAAATGGGCTGCGTGGCCCATTTCCGGGCCATTTTCCAGCCCATTTTGGGCCGTTTTCAGCCGGCAGAGTGCTGCAGGAGGCCATGGAGGGTGAAAATGAAGTGTGGAGGGGCTGCATTCAGCCCATTTTATCTGCCAGAGACACCGTGGCCCAGTCCTTTGATATTTCCAGGCCGGCCCCGTGGGCTGGATTTAAGCACCCTGTGGGCCGGATTTGGCCCGTGGGCCTTGAGTTTGACATCCCTGAGTTAGATGAAACAATATCTTTTAAGTTTGAAAACTTGACATAAAAGATTATTTTTAGTTGAAATGAACTTACGTGGCAAAATAAAGCGCAAAATTAGGAAACACATTTAAACACCAAAGAGTTTTCAGAAGTAGCCCTATGTGGAATACATTACGATAATTTAACTTCAAAGTAATTGAAGTGTGAAGCTCAGCAGACAGCCAACAAATTAGTTTGCAAATCATAGAGAGTAAGTCTGGGTTTCTAACACAGCCTGAAAATTCAATAGCAAGATTAGATACACTAAAGCCACATATTGTAAATTGTGTCCTTACAGGAGAATATCATCCTCCTTTTATGGTTGAACTCTTTTCCCACTAAAGTATAGTCAATTTCCCTTCATTTAGATTTTTCTCCCTTTCTCAGATGCATATTGATCATAGCCACTTGTTCAGCGACTTCCTGTTCTCACCTGGAATGGATAAAAACAGCAGCAAAATATTCTTGGTGACTTCTTTTAACATGGTTTTAATTAGATATTAACGTCAGAACTGTGAAGAATCCAATAGGACAGATTTTTGAAGGACAACAGCATTTGCCAGCAGTATTCAAAAAAACCGTCTTCTAGAAGTAGGAGCCCAGCATAGCACCCAAAAAGCATTCCACAAGAATAGAATGAATGGTGTGTTTTTGAACCAGGATAGTTAACTGATGATGAGTTTGCTAGTCTGTTTCCTTGAAATGATTTCAACTTGGTTTGAAATAAGGCACAGACAGATTTAAAATCACCTACATAATTTGAAGATGTTTGAGTGAAGATTCTATTAAGTGATTTATCTTTAAAAGACAGATTGGAATTGCCCAATGATTCGTCAAGGCACCCTAATGAAGGATAGCTTTTCAGAATGGGAACTAACAATGGTCTCTTCTATGCAAAGACAATATTTCCCTTCTCTTCAAAAAAAAGATTATTCCTACTTTTGTACCTACCAAGAGTCTGGTTCAAGAGAACAAACATCTCATCTGCATAATTGAGTGCTATTAAGATTTAAGACAATCACATTGGTAGGAAAGTTAAAATGACAATATCTCATTCCCTTAGTTGCCTCATCAGTTAGTTTTATATTTACTGTCTTTATTCTTCGACACACAGTTTAAATCACTTTATTATCCAATTAAGCTCACCTGCTCATTGGTTCATAGATAGTTATATTGTTTAAATGTCTCTTTTCAGGTTGACCTTAAAATATAGATATCTTCTGAGATTCTGGGATAACTTTTGGCTGCATTTCTGAAAACTCATTTCTACTAAAAATAAATATTGAGCTAAAGTCTGTTCTGAGATCACATATCTAATAATCTAGAGTGACAGGGAAAATAATCCTCTAAATATTGTTACAGAGAATACTGTGTGGAGTCCTTGATGCTCTCTGAGCTTGATGGTTTGCTTACAGACATTTTATTATAGACTAGGTAACATCAGTATTAATGAGTGTGGGGTTGGTTCATTAAGCAAAACACATACTCACTAGCATTGATGAAGCTACCTAGTTGGGTAATGAAATGTCTGCAAGTAAACCAGCAAGCTCAGAAAGAACCAGGGACTCCACAATTCAATCCTGAACTACATACAGTATATTCTGTTCTATTGATGAGAGCATGGTATTGTTCATAAATTAAGAAACAACAGTACAATATAATACATCTCTTGAAGTCAGAATTAGAATCTATAACTTACTACGGTATATTATCAAGTCAATCTGTGAGTATTACGAAAAATAGCAACTTAAGTAAGTTCCTAAATAAAAGCAATAGCATAACTTATTTTCAGAATATTCCAACCATGAGGGATTGTATATAATCTAAGCAAATTTTAAAGGTAAAGAATCAGGAACCACTGTATTGCTTAATATGATGAAATGTAAGCATTAAGTATAAAGATGTGTTGAGGTACTATATCATTTATTATGTTTGATACAAATTGCTGCAACATCTAAAAAATAATGGGCTAAATTTACATGATGTAAAACTGACTGAGAACTTTGAACTCAATTATGTTAATTAACCATTTGATACTGAATAAAAAATATTTTTTTTGGCTCAAAAGTGACTCTATTTTTTTAAGGTTTAACAATGTTTCTAGCTTTAGGAAGGACTAAATGGTTAAAATATTTCAAAACTCAACTGCAATTCCAGTGGACTCTGGGTGGCATATAAAATGAAAAAGTCCATAAAAACAGATACAACATAAAACCATGCATACATCCCAGACTTTAACAATCATAAAGAAGAGAGCCAGTTTTGTCTAATGGCTAAAGCATTAAGCCAAGAGCCAGGAGGCTGTGAGTTCTAGTCCCACATTAGGGATAAAATCCGGCTGGGTGAATTTGGACCAGTCTCTCTCTCAGCCTAACCCACTTCATGGGATTGTTATGGGGAAAATAGGAGGAGGAAGAACTATTTAGGTATGTTTTCTGCCTTGAGTTATTCATAAAAATAATAAAGGCGTGATAAAATAAAAATAAAAACATCCTCCCACAAATATAATAAAAAAATACAAAATATATTAACAGGCCTGGGACCAAAGCCAGTTTTAAGAGCTTTCCAGAACCCTAGGAGAATGGGTGCGGTCTGTATCTCTGGGAGAATGCTGTTCCAGAGGGTGGAGGCTGTGACAGAGAAGGAAGGCTGGTTACCTCAGTCCACGAGATGACTACATTTAATAGAAGGACCTGGAACACACCTATTCTGCAGCAACATACAGTATTATAGGCCACTAACAATTGTATTACATACGCAAACATTATGAGATCATCCAATATATTTATTCAGTATTGCCAAGTGAGATGAGCGTAATATCAACAATTGAAGTTTTGTGTAGCAGATCCATTTTAAACCTGGAGTATGTGGTTTTGACCTGCAAATGATTCCAGCTGTGAATTTTAGCTTGGCTAATTCTGTTCCCTGCCACAGGTATGATGGGTGAGGGAGAGAATTTAGCAACAGAAAATTCCATGTTTGGCACTGTATTCTTCACTCTCTCAGACTTTACACGTAAGAGTTGCTTGCTCCAGCAAGACCTGGGAATAGAAGAGAGCATTATCATCATCTTTATTAGGCTTTTAATCAAGCTTCAGTGTATAAAGGAAAATAAACAGTTCAGAAACATATTTCCATAATGAACCAGCTATTAAAGCATGTAATTAGAGGATTATTATTAGTATTAAAGTATTTCATATAATAGCTTTTAACAGGAGCCTTGGGATGGAAGAAGAAATACAATCAACTGCTTCACTTTTCTGTTTTGTATAGCCTTTATAAAAATAGCTGCCTTCATAATCTAAGCCGTGCCAGAATACTCCTTTCAACATTTTTGGAATTGCAATGTCAGTACCTATTATGCACTGTAGTGGAAAGAGTTACAGTTCTAACCATATCAAATGGCTAGATTTAGGATGAATTCCATGCAAAATAAGCAGGTCACTGATCTGTAAAGAATATCTGTTTGGCTTTGTATCTTATGATATAATTGATTCATCTTATGCATTATACTGGTGGCTGGTGTTATATTCCAGCCCAGGTACCACAGTGGGTAAAACTATCAATAATCTGAGGTCTTGGGGAAAAAAGTTTTTCTCCATGTATAAAATAGCAACAACAACAACAACAACAAAATATAGATATACACAAACCTTGACCATGGACACCAAAATCTGGTCTATTGTTAAATTGGTTAGACTATATGAATACAGGAAGTCTTTGCTTAACAACACTGATGACTGGAAACTGTCATTAAGCGATGTGGTCATAAATCCCAAAACCACGTGACTTCAGATGAGCAACAACACAACATATTACACACTATGTCATCATCTACTTGCAAAAAGAAAGCCAACATGGAGAAGCCATGTATGAAAAACTAAGTACACCTTTACTGCTTCCATAGGTGTGAAGAGTCTAAGTAACAGCCAGGTGCTGCTAATCAAGTGCCCTTGATCAATTATCATCAAGTGTGACTTTCTCTATAAAAACTGATGTTTTAGGAGTTTGTTGATTGCAAGCAATTGAGCTGTGTCTTAACACAATGCCAAAGAGGAAAAAATATCAGCAATGATCTTAATGGGACAATTATTGTTGCCCAGCAATTTGAAAAGTTTTATAGGGCCATTTCCAAACAATTTAAAATTCATCATTCTATAGTGAAAAAGATTGTTCACAAGTCGAAAACATTCAATATAGTTTCCAGTCTTCCCGGGAGTGAACATCCCAGCAAATTCACACCAAGGTCTTACTGCGCAGTGTTCAAAGAAATTGCAAAAAATCCAAGAGCTACATCTCAGTTACAGGCCTCAGTTATCATATTAAATGTTAAAGTTCATGACAGTACAATTAGAAAAAAGACTGTACAAGTATGGTTTGTTGGAAGGGTTGGCAGGAGAAAGCCTCTTCTCTCCAAAAATAACACAGCAGTGTGGCTTAGGTTTGCAAAGTTGCATCTGAACAAATCACAGGACTTCTGGAACAGTGTCCTTTGGACAGATGAGACCAAAGGGAAGGTGTTTTGGTATAATGCATAATGCCACATTTGGTGAAAACCAAACACTGTACAAGCATGAATATTTTGTACCAACTATCTAGCGCAGGGGTGATGATTTGGGTTTGTTTTGCAGCCACAGGACCTGGGCACCTTGCAGTCATTCAGTTGACCATGAAGTTTTCTGCATACCAAAACATTCTAGAGTCAAACGTAAGGCCATCTGTCTGACAGCTAAAGTTTGGCTGACATTGGGTCATGCAAAAGGACAGTGATTCCAAGCACACCAGCAAATCTACAACAGAATGGTTGAAGAAGAAAAGAATCAAGGTGTTGCAATGGCCCAGTCAAAATTCAGATTGAATTGCTGTGGAGGGACCTCAAGAGAGCTGGGCATAATTAAATGAACTGATTAAATGAGCCTCAATGAACTGAAACAACGTTGTAAAGAAGAGTGGGCCAAAATTCCTCCACCATGATATGAGAGTCATATAGAAAACTACTACTTCAAATTATTGCTGCTAAAGGTGGTTCTGCAAGCTATTGAATTATAAGGTGTACCTAATTTTTCCACGCATGGCTTCTCATGTTGGCTTTCATTGTGTAAAATAAATGATGACATGGTGTAATATGTCCTGTTGTTATTCATCTGAGGTTGTATTTATGTACTTTTAAGAACTGCTAAGTACCAAATGATTTTTACTATGTCCTGATATGTAAAACCAGAGAACTCAAAGAGAGTGGACTTTCTTTTTCACATAGCTGTATTTGGATGCTGTATAAAAGAGACAGTTAAGGCTCTACAGGCATTTAGTTTGTATCACAAAGATCTTTTGGAACTGTGATCATACCTTGGTGACTTTATTTCGTTGTTGTTTCATTGAACCAAGGAGTAGGAGTTGCAATAAATGTCCAGTGTGGTTGTTGATTGGAGTAAAATTGCTACTGTTGTGTTCTGGGTTATATGTCCTACTTCTCTCAGCTTTAAAGGTCCAGAAGGGGTCAGACCTACATTAGTGAAAGTAGTAGGTAGACTCCTGAGACCAGAACAGTTAATTAGGTGAGCAGATGCTTGTGTAATTGCACATAGCACAATCAGCTAATGGAAAAACATTGATTTATTCTGGGCATTTTAGGTAGACTCTTAGTAAATATGGGAGAAAAATACTGTCCAGAAAAACTTTTTCCTTCAGAATTTCTATCATGGAATCCACCCTGATTTTTTTCTGAGGAACTTCTTGAAATCTGCTTGATTAACATGAGCAGTAAATATCCAGTTAAGCTGGGTGATCGTATCTTGATCTTATTTACTTATACATTGCAATTATATCCTTCCTTTCCTCAGGAGATCAAGAAATGTACTATAATGTTTCTCTATTTTTTTTATTTATAACAATCATCTTGAATTGTATTTATATTAGAGATGGCAATTGTCTAAAATTTATCCAAACCTTGAATCCAAACTCTTCTCCTTGATTTCACAGTGGATTTTAAGTTTCCAAGCTAACATGTTCACTTTTCTTCAGTGCGCTCATCAGATTCACTTTGTGTGCCAGTTCTATTAATTAAGATGAGATACAAACACAGCAATGTCTTTTTCTCTTCCTTATTCCAAGAAAGGAATTAAGCAGCAAGACAAATCAACAGTTAATTGGATAGGCCATTTTTATCATTGATTTCTCGCAGATGTTGGGCTGCTGGCATTTCCCATTGCTCCTTGGGGGGGGGGTTAGAGTTGTCACCTTCTGTCTTGTAGCTTTGCTTTGTGTAGTGCAGGCAATGTGTGAAGCTGCCGACTGTTCCACCTTGTCCAGCAGCCTTGCTTCAAAGACTGTCTTTTCTCTGGTGGGACCGTATTTATAGAATGGTCTCCATAGAGAAGTGCTACATCAGCATCATTTCCACACTACCTGAAAATCTTTCAATGGTACTCTAATTGTATACATATTGTTTACATTTTGATGGCTGCCATGCTGGTTTTAAGTTCATACGATGTTTTTATTTTTGTTTGACTTGATTTGACTGGATATGTTTTAACTTGAATTGTACAGGTAGTCCTTAACTTACAAAAACAGTTGGGATCAGAATTTCCATTGCTGAGCAAGACAGTTGTTAAGCAAACCAAATGCAATTTTATAATCTTTTATGCCATGGTTGTTAAGTAAATCACTGCAGTTGTTAAGGGAATCACATGGTTATTAAGTTTCCCTTATTGAGTCTGCTTGTCAGAAGCTAGCTGGGAAGATCGCAAATGGCAATCAGGTGACCCCAGGCCACTGCGACCATTGTAAAGGTATGCTATCTGTGTACAGTTGTGAACCGCCCCGAGTCTTCAGAATGGGGCAGTATATAAATTTAATAAATAAATAAATAAATAAATAAATAAATAATTGCCAAGTGCCCAAATTGTGCATATGAGCATGGGAATGATGCAACAGTTATAATAAGTGTAAGCACCATAAGGCACATTTTTTTCTGAGACATTGTAACCTCAAATGGTCACTAAATGAATGGTTGTAAGTGAGGATCAGCTGTAATATACTTTTCTTTTGGTGTATTTACTGTAAGCTGCCCAGAAAGATTTTGCTTTGTAGTGAGGCAATGAAGCACGCATCTTGCTTTCAAAGTCTCAGTTGCCTAGTTTCTTTTCAGATAGCGCCTTAAGCACCAATTTCTCCATTAGAATAGAAGTTGTGAGCATATTCAGCAGAAAGCACAGTCATCAATTGTATCTTTTCCCACCTGAGCTCCCTTGAGATATGCAGACCAGGTCCCAGAATTCTTTGGCTGAAAATGTTTGGGAGATGAAGTGGATCTCACCTTGGTTGGGAAGGCTGTATAAAGACATCCGAATAAACCTTGCAGGCCATATGTTCAGTTCTCATGTGCATAGTATACTATGGGCTACATTGTTTTAACATCTGAAGTATTTGCAAAGAACTTTGCTGAAGTTCTTTTAAATACAACAGGACAGCAGTAGTTTTCCATCACTATATGGATTTAGGTTGTTGTTTTTTTAAATCTCTCCTTTGAGAGGCTTTCCTAGCACCTATGTTTTCAGTATCAGAAATAAATGTTTTCTGTTTTTATGACAGCTGATGGGTATTAAAATTTTGAGTGTTACTATATTTAGTGCTGAATTACTGCATTTTTAAAAATTAATGCTGTTTTATTCTTGTGATTTTGCTGTGATTTTTTAACAATGGTGTGTCTGATCATTGTTACTGGGTGGTGTTTTTTTTCTGTTGTTGGGGTCCGTCATATCAATATTACATCAAAGCCTGGTATTTTGATTGCCATTTTTAACCAGAAACTTCACATTCATTGCTAACATCCTGGAGGAATTGTTGATGATACTCTACTTGTGGTGGAGATTGTGTTTTTCAGTTATAGCCTCTGGATTTTACTAGAGTCTTATTTTAGATATCAAGCTTTCCCCTTCTGTAACCACCTTTTGGAAGAGGTTAAAGTCTGGAGAGCTTTTGTCGATACCATGGTGATTGTTACATGCTCTTCTCTTGCTCTCAAATTATTTTATATGGATTATTTATTCATTTAAAATATTTATATGGCTGCCCCTCTTAAAAGTTATCTCTGGGTTGCTTACAACCAAAGGATAAAAACAATGAATAGCAACAACAGGAAACAATAAAACCAAAAACAGAAAAACCTGGCACCACAATCAAACTTCCCCAATGTAGCCCACAAATGTCTCTTCTAGCTTTGATGTCCTTAAGGAATAAGCCAGATCTTTTTAAGGTTTTCTGGAAGATTAAAAGCATGGCAAACTATTTGATCACAAGGGGAAGAGTGTTCCACAGGGCAGGGGCTGTGACAGAAAAGGCACGCTTCCTTGCCACTTCTTGCAAGATAGTAGCAGCATCTAAGGGAAGGGACCTGGTGGAGCATGCTTAATCTACCTAATCTCAGGGAGAGGGAATCCAACAAATAATCTGATCTCCTCATGCCAAATAGTTTTAAAGGTGATGACCAGGTTGCACAACATAACTTCACTCTAACATAGGTACCCAACACTGTGCATCAGGCTATGTTCTAGACCAGTTTTCGCTTCCTAGTGTTCTTCAGGGCAGCCTCACAAAGAGCATATAACATTAGTCCAACTGGGACTACTATTATAGAGATTTCAATGCTTGTACTATGTATTGTATTGCATTGTTGAATGCTGTTGCGCATCTGATATCTTCTGTGGCAAAATATAAATTGGATAAGCAAGCAAGCAAGCAGATAAATAGATAGATGATAGACAGACAGACAGACAGACAGACAGAAAGAAAGAAAGAAAGAAAGAAAGAAAGAAAGAAAGAAAGAAAGAAAGAAAGAAAGAAAGAAAGAATTACCCTCAACCTGACTGTATTTCTCATACTTGAAGGCATACACTTCCCATTAAGATTCAGCAGGAATGTGAATGGATTGTTCTATTGGCTCAATTCATTCTGATTTTTCTTCTGCTGCTATTTTTCTGTTTCGGCGCCTGACTAACCTTGGCCTTCACTCTGAAAAAAAAAAAAAGCTTAGTATGATTGGGGGGGAGGGGGGAGAAGCTGAATGCTAAAACTACAAACTCTGTTTGTGATATGTGCCTGAGAAGTTATTTAGCAGAATTGTGATCAAAAGAGATCAAGAGGTAACAACGAGCAGAATTTGGAAAGTACTTTCAGGCAGACGAGTGGATGTTTGCTCTTCATCAAATACTTGAGATGTACATGAATTTTATAAATGATGTATATTGTACATTGTTGACTGAGTGAAAGCCTATGATAAAGTGAATAAGCATGAATTATGGAATTATTTGTGACAATACGAAATTGAAAGTGATGACTGAATGCAATAGCAACAGTATATGATGAAGATAAAAACATACTTGAAATAAAAATGCTGGTATGAGAATGGTGTAAAATAAGGATTTATGATGTTCTCTTGTTGCTTAATGTACTTAACAATATGCTTAATAATGCTTGTGGTAATATTAGACATATGGTGGTTGGAAGCAAAAAGATTGGTATACTGTTGAGTATATTTTTTTGCTGTGTTCTTGGCTGAGAACCTAAACATTTAATGTGCAAAGCTTACTTTATTATTTATGTATTCATTTATACTATGTATTTATGAACACACAATTAAGGGATATTTAATAGCCATAAGAACCATGGTGTAATGAGGAGTACAGTTGTGAAAAATAATCCATGGAAAATTACAACAGTTGTGTTTGACAAATAAAATGCAATGAATGCGTCACACTACAGGTAGCCCTTGACTTGACAGCTATTTGCTATTCAAAGTTAGAAAGGTACTGAAAAAAGTAAGCTGCAACTAGTCCTTACACTTACAACTGTTGAACCATTCATATGGTCAGATGATGAAAAATTGATGCTTGGCAATTGGAAAGTGTAGTCCCAACTGTGGTTGTAAGGGCTATCTGTATATGTAAGTGGTGGAAAATTAGAGCAAAAAAAATGCTCTGGTAGAATGTTATGGGGAAATTAATGATTGTTTTTAAAGAGAGTCAAACACTGATAGATAGCTGATTGTTTCTATGTGGGCTACATGGAGAAATTAATATTCCTTGAAAACTGAAAATGACTGTGTATGTGATGACCTGGGGTGTGGCACGAAAGCAACACAACCAGAGAACAGGTCTAACTCCCCTTTATTGCTCCAACTATGCCCCCAAACATTCCCACATTCACTACAAGTCCTGGAGCAAAGCTCTCACATGCACCTTCAGCAGCCTCTGGCTGCGAGTAGTCCAGTAAGCAAAGTTAGCCTCACAGCAACCAGGGCTAGCAGTCCAGTAAGCCAGGTTAGCCCAAACATTAACCAGGGCCAGCAGTCCAATAAGCCAGGTTAGTAACCAGAGCAAGACGTTCAGTGAAACAGGCAAACTGGCAAGCCCCACAAGACATAGTACAGCAATCTCCAGGCTTTGGCAAGTGCACACAAGGCTCTACAGATTTAACGCTCATTCCTGACAAATGCCCCTCCTACGGTACCCCCTTACATCTCAGTCTCCAGGTGTGCCTTGTGAAAAGGGGCGGGGCATTCTCCTCCCTCGTAGCTGGCTTAATCTGCATTGATCTCGCTGGCTCTCTTTTGTCCTTGCTCTCGGATCAGGACGGGGTAGTCATTGCTCTTTTCCTGAGCTCTCCCTGCCTGCAGGCCTTACTAATTCAGAAAAACCTTGCCTGGACTGACTCTGCCTTTCCCCAGTTTCCTGTGAGGCCAACAGAGCTGCCCTCTCAATCTCTGTTGGCTCTTGTTCCATCTCGTCTTCCCTCACAGATTCAGACTCCAACAAGGGCATGACAGTGTACGAAGACATACAGTGTGACATGAAAGTTGGAGTCCTATATGTCAGAAGAACCAAAACTAAGTTGAAGGGAATGGAACCACCTAAAAAGTGTGTAAGATAAAAAGAAGAAGAAACATGGAGAAGAACAAAGTGATGCTGCATGAATGAGGATTGAGTATATATATGACTGAGTGACCAATATGAAAGGAGGTGGTTTGATGATGTGGAGAGTTTGAATGAGGATCAAACTACAAAACAAATATATGAAGAAATGGGTTGAGAGGAAAGGAAAGATGGAGATAATTGGATGAGGTTGATGGGATCTTGAAAAAGAAAGGGGCACTAAGTGACTAAGGCAATATATGAAGCACTTTGTGCTTCATGATACGAATAAGAGTAGTTCACAATGACAAAAAGTTATGGAGACTTACTGGATATTGGTGGTGTAAACTAATTTTATTTATCTTTTCCCTCCGTTATTCATGGCTTTGATATATTTGGCTTTCTACTACTTACCTTTCTTAGATTCTGTAATGTTACTTATTCTCCTTATCAGATGATACTTCCAGCAGCCAGGATCTTTATTTGATGCTTCTTGGGATCAGATGCTGCCACTAAGATACATTGGACCTGTTTCTGGTTGTAGGAGAAAGGAAACAAGGAAAGAAATTCAAAACCATCACAATGGATCCTTGGTAAGACAGAACTTTTTAGTGGTACAATTTATCCTGGCTTGGGGATATTGGCCATTTTTCTGGACTTCTCAGCTGTCACCTGAATCTCATGGTCAGCATCTTCACCCAAAGAAATTGTTTTTAAGTACACAGGAAAGAAAGCTCTACAAAATCATCCTTCTCTTTCCCTACACATTTATGGCTTCTGTCATTCAGTTCATAGCCTAAAGGAGAAATATAGGATTTCGCTCAGTTGAAGAGGAGCTTGAAGATTGTGAACTCTTCTAATTTAATGGCAAGTTGCAGACACACATAACTAACAGAGCACTAATCTTTTTGGAAAATATCTACCAAATAACTTTAAGACTGCTCTTTCTATTTAGTTTAAGGCTTGGGATTGTTACTCACCACAAGATGTAATTAGATGCTCATTGTTAAGCCAAATTAGAAAAGATGCATAATAACACCATCATTCTTACTTATTCAATTGCACTTAATTAAAATGCTTTGATGAGAAAAGGTTCAGGTGTATGACTTTGAAAACAGTAATTTTAAGCTAGGGTCTCTATGTCTTTAAATAGGGAACTGAATACAGTAATGTTGGAATCCAACATTAAAAAACAAAAAAAACAACAACAAATGTCAAAGATTATTCCACCTCCATTTCCCCCATGGTTAGATTATCCAGAAAAAAGAGTATTTGCCTTTGATATAATACAGGTAATCCTCAGCCAAACATTTATGTTACTAAATAATACATTAGTTAAGTGAGTTTGCCTCATGTTACGATCTTTAATGTTACGATTGTTGAGTGAACCATTGTAGTTGTTAAAACAATCAAACTGTTAAGTAAATTCCCCATTGACTTTGCTTGTCAGAAGATCACATGACCCAGGGATCACATGACCCAGGGGCACTGCAATCATCATCAATATGAGTCAATTGCCAAGTGTCTGAATTTTTATCACATGACCATGGGGATGCTACAACAGTCATAAGTGTGAAAACTGGTCATAAGTTACTTTTTTTTCAGTGCCATTGTAACTTTGAATGGTCATTAAATGAACAGTTGTAAAATGAACTGTTGTAAATTGAGGACTACCTATATTCTCTATCATTCTAAAACAATACATTATAAAGGTCAATTGTTAATTTAAAAATCCAGTTTTCCTTTGGGAAATGATAGCAAAACAACAATTGAGAACAGAGCATATCCAGCTTAAATATTTGCTGGGACAGCTGGACAAGCTGTTGTGTTAGTAGAGTCACTTGGGGACAAAGCCTAAAATGTGAAAACACTTTGTCAAAGGAGGCCCTGGCATAGAAAGATGTGGCCACTTCTACCTTGCTTTCTGTATTTCAGTGAAGAGTCAAGTACCTTATTCTCTAGAAAAGTTCACAGCAATTAGACATCACAGTGACACATTTGGCTTCGAAAACCTCATGCTGCTGTTTCAGTCTGAAGCATGGGAGATATTACATAATGGGGAGAAACGGTACAATAAATCCTCTGACGTGACGGTCACAAAAATAAATCTACTTGGGTGGAGAAGAAAATGAAAATGATACTCTCCTTTCTTAAAAAGGCCACAGTTTTAAGTTTTAAGTTTCAAAATGTAATGGACTGTTAAACTGACGTTTCTATCATCTTTCAGGTAACAGTCTGGAAGGTGCTATTTAAATTAGACTAATGCAGGGGAAACAAAAGAAAAACAACAACAACATGGACACTATTTAATTTTACATGCCACAGAGATATTCCCTGCTAAAAAGAATAAATATACAAAGGATTCTGTGAGTGAGGCTGAGAAAAACACTTTCATAAAAGTTTATGGATCTGATAAGTGCCTTTTATACATTATTCATACATTATTAGACTAAGGAAGGGCAACTTATAGTTTATTATAGTAACCTTGCTGCCTTTATAAAAGGCCTCTGCAATCTCTTGTTTAGGAGAGAAGAAGATGGAGTCAGAAAGACTTAACTGGGGCAGAGGAACTGATATTAACATTAATATTCTCATCCATTTGGGTCCCTTTGCCCATCTCTGCTCGCTTAAGCACCGTTTCCCATACTGCTTTGACAAATCGATTCTGAAAAAAATGCAGCTGTTGAAAAATAAAAAGTTTGCCCATCCCTGTACTAGATACCTGATTACCATTGATTCATTTGTTTGATTCTTATAGTACCCAAGTCTCATCAGAGCAGTTTATAAGCACCTGAGAGGAGGGGGGGTGTAACATGACAATCAAGCATATTCAGTTTCCTTATTCTGAACCTGTAAACACTTATATTTGCATAACTGTTAAGCAAGCAGTCAGATTTGCAGAAAATTGTCATGTTTAATTTTGTACCTTGTGAGGGCCAAGATAGTTTTTCTCTGGACAGGAGTGCATACATTTTACATGCAACTTTACACATGTATACATTTTTTAAATGAGTAGGAAAAATGCCTATTAGAAAACAAAATGTCCATCAGAAAAAGAGGCTGCTTTGCAATAGCTAAATATAAGCACTGGGAATGCCAGATGCACTTCTTCTGGAAAGGCATATTTTTTTCCCTTTTTGTGCTGTTATGCACAAAGAACATCCACCAATGCTATCCTAATTAGAATGCAGATGCATTTCAATGAAACCAAGTGATCCTCACATGCTGATAATATGCATGCACGCACACACATGATGACAATATAACAATGTGTATACATTATGTATTATTTGATAAATAAAGCAGAGAGCTGAACTGAGATTTAGTCATGTTTAGAGAATAACTAATTAAATTTGGTGAGACAAGTACATCATGACTACCATAACTTCTATTGTGTGTAACTGTTTCACTGCAAGTTTGACGAAGTCTGGATTTATCCCGAAAGAATAAAATAGTTTTACTTGATGAATTAATAGTGGATAGTTAAGAATGCAAAGGCTTGAGGCTTGAGGGACATCAATAAAGTGATTTAAAAATGCAGACGGGATGTCTCCCTTTGTTCTGAACACAGAAATGATTCACAGATGACTTAATTTACCGAGCAGTAAGCAGGTTAGTGAATGAGTGTGCAAGCAAGCAAATAATTGTAAAATTATTTTAGTTTCTTTCTTAAATTGGGAAAGTGGCATTTCTTGCATATCTTCTAATAGGCATTTATTGTTCTGTCCTCACTACACGTTAGTCTGTGTGCAGCTCAACATGCAGCCACCTATCCTCCAATAAAACAGACCGCGTACATAGATCTGAATGCTTATTGGGAGAACAGGATATGGTGAAACTGGGGAAAATAGGAATACATACAATGAAAACCAAATACAAGATAGGCAGTATTGAGTTACTGCTGAACATAACAATTAATAAACACAAGTAATTTAAATCTCACCAGCGATGCTCTGTGTGTGGGATGTGGGTTTGTCCTTGGATGACCATGTGCCACAGATTAGGATGGATTCCTCTTTGTGCTCCTGCATTCTCCAACTGATAAAGGAAATGGAGTCTGGCTTCCCAGTGTGCACTTGTTTTGAGAGTGTGGGCTGATGGGTAAACGGATTGGGTCAGCTTCAAACAATATAATTGGTATTTGTCTCTCTGGCCACTAGATGGGGCTAGAGAGCAACAACAGTATATAAAAATTATATGCTGGGGCATTACAAATGTCGTCCCTCTGTTATTTGTGTTAGTTTTGGAGGTATTGGACAGAGATATCAGAGGAGATGAGTGGGCTGCTGGGGGTTCATGGGGGTTCAGGCGTACCCTTAACAATTCTGTGGGGATGAACCCCCTAATCCCACTCCTGGCTGGCCCCTCCCACTCCACCCCACCCCTCCCAGGAATCTCCATGTGGATGCAGGTAAGTGCAGGGTGCATGCAGAGATTCAGGGAGGGAGAAGAACAGGATTCTCTAGAGCATCCAGAGCCCGGGGGGGCTGTTTTTACACTCCCGGAGGCTCCAGGAAAGCCTCTGGACCTCAGAGAGGGTGAAAATCAGGCCTCCCAGAAGTTCGGGGAGGCTGGAAATGGGTCGTTTCCAGCATCCCTAGAGTATCCGGAGCCCGGGAGAGGCCATATTCACACTTCTGGAGGCTCCAGGAAGGCCGCTGGACCTCAGGGAAGACGAAAACGCCCCCCTCACCATGGTGCAGGAGACCGGCTAGGCCACGCCCACCATGGCCATGCCCACCCGTTGCTTTTGAAGCCCACGCCTGAGAGGAGAGCATTGCTAGAGAAAGGATTAAAAGTGAAATATATAAATTATGAGCGTTTGCTAATGATCTGATCATAACTTCAGAAGGTCCCTTGGAGGGAATTGAAACAATGAAAAAACTAAGATTTTGATGCATTAAATGATTTTAATATTAATAATCAGGGCATTTGGAACAGAATTTAAAACTGAATTAAGTATCAATAATGAATTTGTAATTACCCAAATGTATATAGTCTTTCTGAAATCTGACATGGAGCATGAACAAGTGAAAGAGTTTGTGATAAAACAGGATAAGAATTTTAGATATACCTTTTTGCTGGAAAAGTGGGAAATCCTGTAGTTGAAAGATTGAAATACACATTATTTTAAAATCTAAAACAGAGTTTTTATAAAATGATGTACTGATATAGAGAAAAATTATCTACCAGTAAAATATATAAAGGTATTTCAAACTTATGATGGAAAAGTTGACACCATGAAGGGTCTTTTATCATGCTTGGTGGATTTGACAAAAGCCAGAAACTTTTGGATTCAAATACATACAAGGATTTTTAAAGACAAGGATTCAATTGAAACCAGAACCTTTTTTGTTAGGATCAATGGACAGACAAGTAGGAAAAAAGCCATGGCACATTGTTTTTATTATGATCATTGCTGTGACACAGTTATGTGCACAAAAATGGAAATATTCTGAAATACCCACAACAGAGGAATGGTTGATGAAGGTAATGGATCTAGATGGTAAAATTAACCTCTTTGCTTAGAGAAAGATCAACTACTACATTTATTAGAGATTGGCACTGCCTAATGGAATTTTTGCTGAAAAAAAAATGAACTAACGATTTCTGGATTATTAAAAAAAGGCAGTTTATGGGAAAAGACTTTGATGTAATAGAGTATAATATAAACGAGCTTAGAACTGCTGTTAAGACGATCAGAAACCACTTCTTTATTCTTTTTTTTTACTTTCTTTCTATACTTTCCACTTTTCTACCACTTTTCTCCTTTTCTGTTAGCTTCAACTCAATATTTGTATTGTTTTACTCTGTGAAAAACAATAGCACATGCATATACATAGTAAATCCCTCCTCCCTCTATGTATAATTTATTAATGCAGCCTCTACTTGGCAATGGAAATATCTTTGTGGATTGGGAAGGAGACTCAGATCCATTACTTTTGTCCTGAGATAGAACAACTTTTAGGAACAACTTGTAAAACACTAATTCCTTGTAATCTATTTACTGGAAAGTTGGATTTAGTCAAATGGATTTAGTGATGTTTGAGCCTTATGTTGCCTGATGGTAAAATTACATGATAAAGACTGGCATAGCTCAAAGTAAAGATTGACAGTAGAATTCCAGGCAGAGAAGTCCCTGAGAATTGGACGTGATTGAATGGAAGAGAAACCTTCCTTTTCTTATTTTGTGAAAAAAACCCCACGTTGCTTTCCACTGTAGCTGTAATATCTTCAGTCATCAGCTGGTGCTGCTCAAGATTCAGTACTGGAAATACATATCTATTAGGCTGCACAGTTACAGTTCTTTCAGTCAGCTGCTTTCATTTGGCTAGATACTTCTTAAATCTGCCCATGAATTTGGGGCATATTTAGGATCATACTCTATTGGTTTCAGTATTTTATTATGACAGTTGACATACTGTGAACAGACTCTTAAAAGAATTTACACCAAAGTTCTTACCCTGTAGTCAGCATCCCTTTTGTAACTCCTAAGTTGCTTGTATCATCATGAAATATTTTTGTAAAAAAAATATTCAGACATTGTCATTTTCTATTTGTAAGCATCCCATGCTTTCCCTTGGTTTCTTCTATCTTTTCCTTATAATGCAAAGGCCATTAAGATAGAAAAGATGGGATAGCTGCCTGATATGCAGTTTGGTAAGGCTAGCAGCCCTTGACCAGAAAGTATCTGATGTGGAAAAAAATAAAAGAGTCATATCTCAAATAGGGCCATGATTTGATTTACCTTAATGTATTGATTGACTTACCATTTATTACCTTACCATAAGGTAAGCCATAAACAATGTCTCCTTTGTGTCAAATGCAACCTGTCTATATAGACATGTTGTGTGAAAGACTTGTAGTCTGCAATAGCAACAGCTGAGGTGTTATGTATGGTCTGCTATTTTCTAAGAGTCATTGTTGATTTGTTCTGGTCTGCCTATGTAACAATATCCCCATGCTCAATCACATTAGTCCCCATTCAGCTGCTTTTGGAAAAGTGCATGTCAGCCTATCTACTATTTTTAGTTGCTTTTTGTTGAAATTAATTTCACTAGGAAGGCATATGTATGTGTTCATAAAATATACCTAGCAATTTTTATTTCTATTTCTATATTTAGGGGTACTATTGAATTGTAGAAAGATGCATGTTTAGTCTGTTTGGGAAGAAAATGGAATAGAGCTTCTTTTGAAACTTTGCTTTTGTTATTCAAATAAACACCATTAAAAAAATAGAACAGCAATAAGAAAGGTGTAGAATTCAGAGGATTACCCAGAACTTAGGGAAAAGATAGTATTTTTGTCTGGTCCAAGCAAAGAAGCAATGCAGATGTCATATAAAATGGCAGACCTCTTCCTTTATCCCTAGAATTAGGCTCACTCCCCTCCAACCGTTTGTGTCATTTATATCCTCCAAAGGTATGGCTGTGAATGTTTGAGAATTAATTTCAATCATTCTCAATAGCAGCCTATCAATTTGGGTTCCTATTGGAACCCAAATTGGGGGAACAGAGAGCAATTCGTCAAAAATGAAAGTCAGCTGTCCCCATCAACCCCTGAGGAGACATTGGAAAGTATCCTTTTCAGCTGGCTGACAGCCCCTTTGCATATTTCAAGAACCAGCTGTATCCCCTCCAGCCTGATGAAAATTCTGAAACTATAGGTGGAACCTTATAATGGATATCTAGGTCAGTGTTTGTTAACCTCAACGTTAAGATGCCAATTCTGGGTTGAAGCCAATTGAGGGAACTGAAGTCCACACATCTTAAAATTGCTGAGGTTAACAAACACTGATCTAGATTCCATGTTTGTAATTCCATCTTTATAACTATGGAAAGATAGTTCCATAGCACTATATTTAATGTATGCAGCCCCTGGTGAATTTAAAAAGAAATTATTTGGGTTAGTGGCTCATAACATAATTCACCACATCCAATTCAACCATTTTGGTGAAATAGTTTGAAAGAATTTAATTGTAAACCACAAACTTATAGTGAAGATTGAAATTCTATACATAGAGCAGGGGTGTCAATCTCAAGGCCCACGGGCAGGATCTGGCCTGCAGGGCGCTTAGATCTGTCCCACAGGACCAGCCTGGAAATAGCAAAGGACCAGCCCGCGATGCCTCTGTTAGTGAAAACAGAGCCCGGGGGGTTGTGCGTGCCCCCCCCTCAGGCTGTTTTC
>JANHFL010001929.1:106071-142106 GCA_032468155.1 Oxyrhabdium leporinum | reverse complement strand
TTTTTCTTATATTGGAATTAACGATACTCAGCCAACACACTGTCCACACAATGATATGTATGTCTTAAAATAAAAAAATAGAAAAACCTTACATACAAAAGAAAAAAATCACAAGTGTAGAAATGGGTCTCATTCGAACTATGTTATAGAAGTGATATGAGGAAGTGGTTTTAATGATCAAGAGATTGTCCCCCTAAATGTTTAAGATGCCTATGGATCAAGAGTAAAAAAAGTGATTCAGTTTGAAAAATGTTGTACGTCAAGAAATGTAGCCAGAAAACTGGGCTTTTGGAAAAGTATATTACCATCCCTCCTTTCTTTGGCAAATGATCACCCTGTTCTTTTTCTTTCTAAGAAACTCGCTGCTTGTGTGATCTCATAGTGGAATCTGAATATAACACTTCAGTTTCTTCCTCTGGAGACATTCTTGAGGATTACCATGGGTGCCCAAGAAAGAGGGAATAAAAAGGAAGCCAATGTTTAGCTCCTGAGATATTTTCTCAATCAGAGAAAATAGAAAAGGAAGAAAAAATTGCATAGGGGGGATATTTAAAATCAAATATTAATTTTAAGGGCTTCAAATAATAGGCCACCTCTGTAGTGGGTTGGTTGGACACAAGGCTACCCTCTGTTAATTAGTTTTCCTAGTGTAGTGATACAAGCCTAATGAACAAAAATTATGGATATGGAATATACTGATGAATTTATTTTACTGTATTTTGAATAAAGTATTGTAGAACTGATAAGGCTTATCCGGATATTAATGTTGTATTCTATTGTATGTAGCACAATTCATTTTACAAACTGCTTGCCAAGCTTTAAGCTAGAGAAAGGAAGTTTATGCTTTATTGATATTAACAGATTTAAGTTAGTTCAAAAGTTCTAAATCTGAATATAGATCAAATTATATATGAATAAGCCATTTGACATACCTATGACCACTAATATTTTCTTAGACTTAACTTCTTTAAACTTTTGTTTAAATGCTTTTTAGATTTTGACTCTATAGCCCTGGGAATTCCTGTTTGCTCCTCCATGCACTAGGCAGATGTAACTCTATTTAGCTTTTTGAAGCTCAACCACGATTGACTGTTACATGACATTACAACTAAATTAAGATTTCAACTGACCAGCACATTTTTTTTAAAGAAAACAACTATTTTTCTATCAAAATTTAAAAGTATGCTTTTCCTTTGCCTTTATAGTGATGTTTTAGATGTTGTGTCCTTAAATAGGTTATTGGGAGCATAATGGGACCATAGGACATCCTGAGCTTAAGGATGCCTAGAACATGTCATTTCAGGACAGTTAACACTTTGGAAAATTATATGTTCTGCTCTGTTAATCCACATTTACTCAAAAGTTCCATTAACAATCCTGAACCAGAAAACAATTTCTCAGAAAATTATGAATTATTTAAAATACAATTAAACCTTATGACCTGGAAGAGCCTGCATTTCAAATCAGGAAGCAATAAATTCAGGGATTAGCTTGCGTATAACAGAAAGGAAATATATTATTTTGAAGATCTTCACAGCTATGTAGTTGTCTGATTAAATAAAACCAATGGGGTCAATACAGAAAGCAGAAGTTTCAGTCTTAAGGCCAAAGGAAATACTGACTTTGGTGCGAATTTATTGTATAATTGGACTGCAAATTTTGTTTTGTTTTGAATTTTTAGTGCTGAAGATGTGGTAATAAAAGTGACTGGAAGCCAACTAACAATTGAATATTTGGAAGAAAATGGATTCACAGAGCCTATTCTCATTCCAAAGAAGGATGGCTTGGGCTTATCAGTACCAGCACCAACGTTTTATGTTAGTGATGTTGAAAACTATGTTGGTATGTATTGTTGTTGGTGTTTTACTGTAAATATGAACAATTCCTGGAGCTTTCAACTTGAGTAATTTCCTATCAAATGGTTAGTAGCATGCTGTTCACAGGGTTGATAGGATCTGCAGTCTGAAAGATATTGGATTGGGAGATTTACTTTTTTCCATTGCTTCTAATTTCCAATTAAAAATGTATCCTCATGTTTACCAAGTCATATGGTCATATCACGCCCTACTGCAAGAATTGTACATTGCAGCCTGGATTCCCTTTTTACCAGCAGCCCTCTCTCTCAGACTTAATTTATGACTCAAAAAGTCAGTCCTTATTTAATGAATCTGAAACTACACCACTTAAAATAAAGAGACACCAACTATATTTCTGACTTTTTGATAAAAGGGATATAGGTAATCCCTATTCATTTTTTGACTGAAGTTATACAATGCTGAAAAAAAGTGACTTATGATCAGTTCTTCCACTTATGGCTGTCCCAGCATCTCCTCACAGTCATGTGATTGCAACTTGGATTCTTGGCATTTATGACGGTCGCAATATCCCATGGTCATGTGATCACCATTCTTGCATCCTTCCCAGTCACTTCTGATATGTACAGTCAATGGGGAAGCTGGCAGGAGGCCACATTTCATGCTCACAGGATGTCTTGAGTAATGGCTGTGGATGATTCATTTAACAACTGCAACTGGGATTGCTGGAATTTGCCATTACTAGTTAGGGTGTTCATGTTATGTTTTGCATAACAATAGCTCTGTTTAGTGATGAAGTTGCTGGTCCCAAGGGAGCAATATCTATATGCAAATGCAAGACACTTTTTCATTCCACATATATAGCTACTATCTTATTGTCATTTTGTCCTGCAATATACAGTATGATACTCATAATTGCTGAAGTTAAATTAAAATTAAATAAAATGATAACACCATTAAAATGGATTGAGTCCTGTGAGATCACGAAATTTGGAAGATGTTAGTATTTGTTTTATGCCAGTTTCTAGAGATGCAGTTGACAGAATATTAGAAGGCTATTGCCACTGTTGACAATGTGATAGTTCCTTCTCCTATATTAATTCAAAATGTTACTTGCAAGAATCATCCACATCTTTTTGTATAGTCTGGACTAATTAGTACCTCGAAACCAGAACTTAATATTTAATTATGTTCGTATATAATCTGTGTAATATTCTGTTACTATCTACCTTTGATTCCCTTTATTGTCCTTAGGATTCTCAGGTCAACCAAAATTTAATTTGATGACAAGGAACTTAATCATACCTTGTTCTTCCTATGCTACCAACACCAAGCATTCAGAAAATTTTTGATTTTTCTTTTTCTTTTTTTTCAATTGTAATGTTGTAGTATATGTGGTATGCATTTTATTATTTTTATCATGTATTATTATTTCATGAGCATACAATAATGTATCTCAAATTTGATATTTACATTTCTCTTTTGTAAAGTTGTTATGCTAGTATGCGCATAAGCATTTCAACTATAATTTTATAGCAGGTCCCATCCAGTTTGTACCTTGGTGGGAATATCATGTTTGCTGATCCATCTCCTGTCCTTGGCAGATTTTGCTGCATTACTTGGATAATCCCTGCTGTCCACTTCTTTTTTAAAAAAAAAATTTCATTGTTTTATCATAAAAAATAAAATGGAAAACAGAAAAACAAATAATCAAAATTAAATAAAACAAAAGCATATATTCAACACCAGCAACAACAACAACAACAACAAAAAGTAGTGTACAAAAAGAGAAGAAAAACTGGTCAAATAAATTTAATATTTAACAGGTAGGATCTGCTTCTCTGTCTATCGACTGAAGTAACCCTGTCCTAGCCATGAAAGACTATCATCATAAACAAGAGAACAAAGCAAAGTGTTTAATCTTTGGATCTATTATTGAAGGGTTCTTGATGCTTTCTGAGCCTGGTTGCTCTTGCCGACGTTTCATTATCCAAACTAGGCAACATCATCATTGCTAGCACTGATGAAAGACTGATTAAACATTTAGAAACTGTTTTTCTTTGCACCTCCATTTAGTGTAATCTTAACGTATACACCTTCCTTAAAAAGCCTAGCACCAAAATGAACACAAATGAACAATGAAAACAGTTCAGTGAAACGTTGGTGGGTTTATTTTAACAATGTGACTAAAAGATTCTTTAGACCTTCCCTGGACTGTAACTGGACTTCCTCAAGGGAAGTTGACCAGAATGTTTGGGAAATGCTGATTTAGATACACAGGCAAAGGAATTTTACAATCAACCTATGTTTTTACAACGTTAACTAAGAAGATGGGAGAGATGCAGATGCCACCAATACATTACTTGAAAAGTCACGTGCTTTTCACTTTTAAATGATCCTTGCGCATCAACTTAGAAAAATGAATAAAAAATAAAATCTCCTGAAAACAATTATTAATTAGGAAAATATTTTCTGAACCAGCATAATAGAGTAGTTGTTCATTTTCTCAGGATTCCTTAGCAGCGCTCTGCAGCTCTCATACAATTCTGGGAACTGACAGTTGACTTAAGGAGAGGTACATATTTGTGCTCCCAGTCACTTCAAACTCTTTTGGGGTTTTAAAGTTGAAAGTGTCAGTAAGAACAACCATAAAGATAAGCATAGGCTTGGGTGGCCAGGTGAGTTATCTCACTTTCTCAATTTTCAAAATAGGTTTCCTATTTCTTAATATCCTTTTGCAACTCCGGTTCTTTTTGTGCCAAAGAGCAAACTTTTTGCATGGGTACATTTTCATGGTCGTATGAAATGAACCCCTGTGAATTATACTTTGCCTTATAACTTGCACTGTATCCATGTTTACAGTCCCTTTTTCTTGGGTTGGTTGTTTTTTTTAGGACCAGAAAGGAGTGTGGATGTTACAGATGTCACTAAACAGAAGGACTGCAAGATGAAACTAAAAGAATTTGTTGATTACTATTACAGCACAAATCGAAAAAGAGTCCTGAATGTAACCAACTTGGAGTTTTCAGATACAAGGTGAGATAGTACGTGAAGCCATAGATTATAAAGGTTTTCTTTTTCCTCATCATATTTAGAATATTTTAAAGAATAGTAACATTTGTAGTCTGTGGAATAATGGAATCCATAGTTTGACTTTATTCTATAGATTATAATACACTTTCCAGAGAAATTACTGTATTTTTCGGAATATAAGACACTCCGGACTATAAGACGCACATTAGTTTTCGGGGAGGAAAACAAGAAAAAAAAATTCTGCCTCTGCCTGCCAGCATCCATCAGTATTCCTCTGGCTACCATCCTTGCAGCAAATAGCAAACAGCCTGATCAGCTTCAGCACGTTATTGCAGCCTGATTCAGCATGAGCAGCTGATTGGCAGGTGGATCAGGCTCCCGGAATACCCCCAATCAGCTGTTCCAGGCTGCAGGGATTGCCACAGACCATCGTTGATTCCTTGCCTCTTGTTTTTGGCCTCCGTGCATCGTGTTTTTGGCGTCTGTGCCTCGTGTTTTCAGCCTCTGAATGCTCCATTTCAGACCTGTTCAAGGCTGCGGGGATCGCCACAGCACATCACCGCCTCCATGCATCGCATTTTTGGCCTCCGTGCGTTCCGTTTTTGGCCTCCATGCATCACGTTTTTGGCCTTTGTGCATCGCGTTTTCAGGCAGTTCCAGGCAGCAGGGATTGGTGGCAGTGGCTTGAACCTGGAACCGCCCAAAAACCCGATGCACAGAGTGCATCTTATATTCCGAAAAATACAGTATTCAAATATGCATCTCCACCTGCTTGAATTTTGTATTCAAAAATTAACAAACTACATAATTTAATTTTTGTGGAGTAGGAGTGCAGAAAATCAAACAACCGAACAAAAAGATTGCTACGGAAAGAATTCCATTTTATTTGTCAAGAGACTACAGTGATAATTATTGTAGATTACAAAAAGGCTGAAGGTTGATGGCAAAATCATTTATTTTGTAAAGTCCACATCTTTCTATTGTTTATTGTTTTAATAATGTAATCCCCTTTCTATGCAGGCTGCATGATTACAGTTTAGGTGTTTGTTTGTTTTTCCAGCCTTCAGAAACTATTGTAAAGAAAAGCATTTTTTATTGCAGAGAATTGCTCATATTAAAGTATCCTCATATACTACTGATTTAATAACTGGTTAGCAAATATATTCTTCAGCAAAGAGTGTAGCATTTTAATAAGCTCTCAAGTTCTGCCTTGACATGGAGGATAACGAAAAAATAGGTTTACAATGAGAGCATTTTATACTTAATACCTCGTACAAAGAGGCATTTCAAAAGTAAATTCACATCTCCATCTCAGTTTAATTAAGTTGTTTTCTATCCATTTTGAATAAATAAGCATTCAGAAAGTGCTGTTTGCTTGCTCTTTCAATTATGTAAGCATTTGGGATAATAAATCTTTTGCTAAAACAGTCCTCATTTAATTTTGGTTCTGTTCTGATTTTGTATTAAAAGAAGGCTGTCAGATTTATTTATTTATATTTAATACATTTGTACATTGCTTTCCGTTATTGTACACTTCAAGGAGATTTTACAAAACACAAAAATACAAAATGCAAACCAATTAAAAAGTATAAAAGGCAATGAAACTGTATATTTAATTGCTCCTTAATATAATATTTATCTACAATTTTTATGCTTTTATGTTTTATTGTATGCCATCCAGAGTTGTTCTGACAGTGAGGTGGGCATATTTACACAAAGGAGTGAATGTGATATGTAAATAAATAAAATAAATTAATTTAAGTAGAAGAAACATGAGACCCGTAAGGAAAAGTTCCACTATAGAGTGCTCTTTTTAGGATGCGTCACTGTCACATTTCCCTGTACTCCTATATTTCTAACAGCTAATAGCTCATAAGTATGCATGTGAAACGGAGGTACACTCCCATTCTATTTTTTTTCCTAAAAAAAATAAATAAATTCTACACTTCTACAACTTTGTGAATTTCCCAAGCTTACCAATTAACTCTTCTATACAGGTAATATTAGTCTGTTTACACAATAACTATACTTGTAGAATTTAGATGCATCTTCCCATTCTACCGGCTCAAATAGACCTGTTTGTGTGTGAATGGCACTGATTTGGATACTTAAGTAACAGCGCTTATAACTGGACTATTGTAAACCATGAGATCCGATATAAGCTCTTTCAAGAGTTATAGTACCCCATCTGAACTCAATGGATTTCTTGCTCGCTTTTCACCTCAAGATGCCTCATTATAATTCAAATGCAAAATGCACAGTCTTTTTGAATCCCATATGAATGTTAAAGTTAAAATTAATAAACAGTTAAATGCCGGGTGGAAGAGATGTATCTTAACAGCAGTAACAAATACAATTCCAAGGGGAATGCATTCCTGGCAGGGAGGCCTCTTCCTGATCTTGCCATTTTCTCAGAAACAGGAATGTGAATCAAGAAAACTCTTTCAATGTCCTTTAATTGAGTTCAGATGCTTTAATTTTTCTTTCCTGTTTTAAAACAGAATGTCCAGTTTTGTAGAGTCTCCCGAAATAGTGAAAAAGCTATCATGGGTGGAAAATTATTGGCCTGATGATGCTCTGCTGGCAAAACCAAAAGTGACCAAATACTGTCTGATTTGTGTGAAGGACAGCTACACAGATTTCCATATTGACTCTGGTGGAGCCTCCGCCTGGTATCACATCTTAAAAGTAAGATGCTTTATTCCAGTTAATCATGAACAATGAATAGTGTAACAAATTCACACTAAACTTTGGAGTTTGCAATTCTTGAAGATAGAAATAAGAAAAATTAAGACTCGGCATATGTTGACATGCAGTGCTGGCAGCGATCTTGCTGATAGGATCATCAAAATTTTTATTCAAGATAAGGAGGGGGAAGCATGGAAAAATAACTTACATTGTTTAAATATTTAAAATGTGGCTAATTCTAATGTGCAGATATACATGTTTTATGATAGGTCAAAAATACATTTGAATAAAATAGCAATAGCATTTAGACTTAGATACTGCTCCATAGTGCTTTACAGCACTCTCTGTATGGTTTACAAATGTCAGGATATTGCCCCCAACAATCTGGGTCCTCATTTTACTGACATTGAAAGGATGGAAGGCTGAGTCAGCCTTGATCATGTCAGGATCGAACTCCAGACTTTGGGCAGAGGGGTTGAATAATAAAAAATAGAATACTTTCTTTTAATTTAAACTTACTATTCCTTAGTCTGTTTTCTGGAACAATTCTGAAAATTCTGTCCTGTTTTCTATATAATAACCCTTCAAATACTTGAAGACAGCTATCATGTCTCTATATTCTTTCGTTCTCCAGAATAAACATAGTCAATGCCCTAGCTAGTCCTGCTAATTTTTTTCTTCCAACCTCTTAGTTGCTTTCTTCTGGACATACTGTAGTTTATCAGTGTCCTTCCTAAAATACAGTGCCTAGAACTGGATGTCATATTCTAATTGTTTTCACAAATGTAGAATAGAATGGAACAATATATATATCTATATATATCTATATATATCTATATATATCTATATATATCACTATATATATATCTGAAATAGATAGCTGCTTTATGCAGACATAGAAGAAGCTTAAGCTATTGTTTATCATTGATAAACTAGAATATATATATATGTGTGTGTGTGTGTGTGTGTGTGATATATGTGTGTGTGTGTGTATGTATGTATGTATGTATGTATGTATGTATGTATGTATGTATGTATGTATATATCAGGGAAAAACCTGATAAGAATCTAATTTTTATTCTTTCAATCTGCTGTTAAAAAAAAGGGGGAAGGGGATATTTTAGCATTGGGGACTCCAGCTTACTCTAATCTTTGCTTTTCTACTACGGAGAAATGGATTAAAAGAAAAAAATTCTAGGGTTTGGGTTCATGTGATCAAAGAGCTTACTATTTTGATTCTATTCTTCAAAGGCGACAGGCCATGGAAGGTTTGAAGATAGGAAACTAAATCTGAATTGACCTAAAACAATTTTTCTGTTTCAGGGAGAAAAGATATTTTATCTTATCAAACCAACTTCTGCAAATATCTCCCTCTATGAGCGTTGGCAGTCAGCAGCAAATCACAGTGAGATGTTTTTTGCTGATCAAGTGGATAAATGTTACAAATGCACAGTTAAACAAGGACAAACACTCTTCATTCCATCAGGTAAGAAAGTGGTTGCAGTTGAAAATTAAAAATGAGACGCTTGTTTTGAACATGCTTGTTGGTTTGAATTCTGGAAGTACAAATCAGAAATGATGAAAAGTAATATAGAGTTATGAAATTTTCAGTTAATTTCCCTAGAATATGAATCCATTGGTTCTGCAGCATGCAATACTCAGTTATGTATCTGTATAGAGACTACATTCCAGCAACAAATAAATAGCATCCCCATGTCAGCTTTTAGTAAACCAGGTTTGGACTTTTCAAAGGGTGAATCTCAATTAGAAATAAGCGTCCTCTGCCCTACCAGACATTATCGAACTACATTTCCCAGAGTCCTTCACAATTGGCCATATTTGTTCAGCTGTTAAGTATTTTAGTACAGCAACATGGGGGGAAGGAAGGTGTTGCAGATTCTTGGACTAGATGTTACAAGGATCATAACTTCATATGTACAACACTAATATATGAGTAGTAGAATGGATAACTCCATATTTAACTCTTGTTGAGTCACCTTGTAAATGCCTCACTGAATGTTTTTCATCATTAAGCTGCCAACTGGAAAGCCAGAGATAAATCTAGCAAAGAATAAGGTGTTCACAAATAATGTTTATAGGAGAGAATAAATTACAATGGAAGGGCATGGCATATTTCTTTTTTTCCAGCAGGTATCCTCCCATTTTAGGCCAGTTTCCAGAGCTCAAAGCTGTTCTCACAGAAGCTAGTACAAATGTAAGCAGGATTAGGTGAAGCAAGCATACTTATTGCATGTTTAGTATCCTTTTTTAAAAATTATTCTGTACACTTTAAGTATACCAAAATTAGGCTATTTTTCATCAGACATCATTTATTTTAAATTGTTATTTGAGACTCTCGGGTGCCTACTAGAAGTGCTGCCCACAGATTACCAGATCTGAAGCATTTCTGAAGTTCGCCCCTAAGGATCAGATGGGATAGCTATTACATTGCAGTTTCTCTGCATGAAGTTGCCTTTCTTGGTCTTGGAATTGAGAACAGGTTGGGAATTCATGGCTATCTTAGCAACTATGGACTTGATCCATGTTATTGAGATCACAACCTGTATTGGGGAAATCATATGTTAGTTTTTGGTTTTTTGTCTTGGGCAGTACAATATGATCGGTCTCTTGTAATTCCCTAAAATTTCTCTGCACCTGCTCCCTGGCACTGGGAGGAAGGACTATTTGACTGGTCTACCTCAGTTATATGATGAATCCTACCAGAAGGAATGGGTCTTGTTGCAATATTTGACTGATTGTTGTTTGGAATGACAAGGTAATGATCAGATTGCACCAATCTGGATAGTGTTCAAATCCTGGAGGCTTACCTGATTTTTAGAGGAAATCCAGGAGATGATACATCACATAATATTTAGGATTTTAGACTGAGATTGAGATGGCATTCATTACAGTTGTTTAGGACCTTTGAAATGCTCAGGATAGGATGGTGCATTCATCCTGGCTTTGCTGGATCATGCTATCCTTTTGGATTAGTTTATGGGTTGGGTGTAGGGGGCATAATTCTATGAAGGTGCTTCTCCTTTATTGTATGCTGATTCTAGTTGGTGTTGATGGAGAAGAGTAGTCCATCTTAACACCCCTGCATTGTAGAGGCCCCATTTTTTACTCTATACTGACTTCTGTTTAACACCTGTTAAGTAACACCGATAACCTGATGATACTCAGTTATATATTTCTGCCCCAGGATGCTCAATTAATTTCCTCTAGGTTCTTTCTCACTATCTAAGGACAGCCTTGCCAATTCACCCTTCTTCCCACTCAGCCCCATTTTTCTGCTGCAATAATTCCACATATCATGGAAACTTTGAGAATGAAGCCTAGTAGGTCTTTCTTACCTAGGAAGCTTTGGAATTGTAGTCTACTTTGACTGTCTGAAAGGTAGAAGTATTATCTATATAGTAAATGTAAATCAGTTTCCAAAATCCTCCTGAACTGAAAGGAGTTCCCAATGAATTGAAAATATGAACAATGCAGTTAAATTGGTGATTAAAATACATGTTTAACCAAAAATCTTATATGTTTCCTTGCTTTTTTTAAAGGATGGATTTATGCAACTTTAACACCTGTTGATTGCCTGGCCTTTGCAGGACATTTTCTACATAGTTTAAGTGTTGAGATGCAGATGAGGTAAGACAGTTGTGGATAATTAACTATATTCCTTAAAAAAAAGATGAAAATTGGTTACAGCTTTAGGTACATGCCTGAACATGTAGATTGAAATAGATTCTCAACTTGTTCTTCCAAGCTGCTTCGTATCACACTTAACAATTTTCTCAAGCACAGTTGAAAGGTGTGTAGCATTTCCCCGTATTTTTATTTCATGCGTTGCACAAGGTTTATTAGAACAATTTTATTTTTTTAAAAAAGGAAACACACTATTATTTGCAACATTGTTCAATTACTGTAACTGCAGTCATATAATATTATGAAATGGATCATTTCCCCTGTTCTAATCTCTGTTTGAATATTTTCTTGTATTTGTTCACAATTAATATGAAAGTCTTCTGAATAAGTATGAATAAATTTTGTGTTAGGCTTCTGGAGAATAAATGTTTTTGGCTATGTTACACTTAACTGAATGAGTATGATACATTAAGTCAGATTTAATTTTGAAGAATTATAGGATTGTAGTGGCTCCTGTGTTAGAAGTCCAACACTGTACGTGTTGTATTATTTTGCTGTACATTTGTTTGGAGTCTGTTATTCCTTTGGTGGTGATTACCGAGTTCATTTAAAATCAGCAAAGATCATGTAAGACACTCTTTGTTTTGAATTTCTGTATTTCTGTAGCAACTGACAATTCCAGATAAGTGCCTGGAAATTAAAGCCATACCAGATGTATTCTGGACAATGATGGTAGAAATATTTTTTTGGGGTAGGGTAAAGACTTTTTGTGATCTTTGCAATTGAAACATTTTTGGCTGTGTTTCCTAGAGCATATGAAGTTGAAAGACGATTAAAAATTGTCAGCTTAACCCAGTTTCCCAACTATGAAACAGCATGTTGGTATACAGGAAGACATCTGCTGGAATCATTTAAAGGTAAATAAAAGTAATTTTCCTGCTCCTGTTCTATAACACGGTGTTACTTTCAATTAATATTTAAACTGGCAACCATACTAGTCATTTGTTGTAATAATCTGCATGCTTTTTTGTGGGGAGGGATAAACTTCGCCAATGAAGCACTAAGATTGAATCCTAATTATGTATTTATTTATGTGTTCATATCTCACTTTCCTCTAAGATCTTAGTGACATATATAGAGGTGTTCCAAATTTTTATTTCCTTTCAGCAACAATATGAAGTAGGTTGAGATTGGTCCACATATCCCCATTGATCTTTGTGGTTGAATAGAAATTTCAACCTATATCCCCTTGCTTAAGTCCAACCTTTGAATTGCAGTACTACAATACACTAGCTCTAAACCGACCTCAATGTTAATAAGTACCCTTGATCCTGAAGGTGATTTGAGTATAATACGAGCCTGTTTGAAGAAAGGACTGGAATGGTAGCAATCTAGAAGCAAAGATTAACAGGTGAATCCTCTGTATATTTGCCTAACTGCCTTTTAATATTATCACTGTATTTTGTAGTAACAAATTCCATAATTTCACCACCCATTGTATCATGAGTGGGAAATAAGTATTGGGGGCTGACAACTTGTGGTTCTGTCATTGGAACGATGCTCAGATAATCAGAAATGCCAATACCATTTTTCCTGCACATTTTTTTCTTTTAGAGTTGTCTTAAGGGCTGTAATGATACCCATCTTGGAGGCAAACTTTCTCCATTTCTGTCCTTCAAATCCCCTTTCCCAAATGCTTAAAAATTATTGGAGACACACTGGGTGAATTTCACCAAGCTTGTTTGAGGGAACTTAAAAATGCAAGTGATTAGCTTTGTGGAAGTTTCCAAATCATGTTCACACTTTTATTTTGGAAGAAAATATTGTGTCACTCAAATTAACGTTTTGTTGTCCTATTTTGCCAGTGAACCCAGTAGCTACAAATGGAGTATTTAAGTAGCTTGCAGGTTACTTGGTGGCCACTCCTGTACTAGACAAATTGTTACTTGGTGGTCTCAATCCCAAGTTTTGGTCTATATTCTTCTGAAGATAACTTTTTAACATCAACTTTCCAAAGCTTCTTAACTTCCCCTCCATAAATTCATTCTATTTGTTCTTTGTTCTTGTATTCTTGAAATTATTGTTTACTTTGACCACATGGTTTTCATCTTCTTATGATTTTTTCAAAGTAAAAGATTGAAAGTGTTCATCATTTCTTAACTGTTGTATCAATATAAATGGCCAATTCGGATATTGGTTGCATTTGTCCAAAATGCTAAACATTGGATTTTAGTATAGGAAAAGCTGAATTTGGACTGATATGGCAATTTTTGTCTAAATAGTCTGTTGATACACTTTTGAGATGCTTGCATATGAATTCAATTTACTGTTGCATATGAATTCACATGCATTCATACTTGCATATAAATTCAATTTACTGTTGATTCATATTAATGAATCAATAGATGAGGACTCACAGAGTGGAAATGAATGCTTTGCTTAAATGCTTTACTTTTAAAAATATGAAAGTACAGTATTGAGCAGGTGAAGCCTACTTGAGTGATGAATTTCTCAAAATCCACAACTTCCCAGTAAGGAAACACAGTGAGTTGGGTGGGAGAGACTGAAGTGGAATCTCATTTTGATAAAGTAGATAGAAGATGTTTGCATGAAGCAGACGTTGCTCATGAAATTTCATTTGCCCAAATTTTAAGCCAGGGGCTTAGAGAGGGGGCAACAAGGAACAGAGGACATGGTAATAGTGTCTCCACTAAGGCAGTGTTGGCTTCAGTTCTATGTCTTTGAATACCAGCATCCCCATTTGGGTCAGCACAGATTTTATCAGTTTAGAATATAACCACTAAATCTAGCACTTGTAGTCAAGGCAGAAATTAGGTCAGCAAAATACAAATGGGAAATTCAGGAAGTTCAATCTCAGATTCAAAACTAATCTTCAAGCTTTGGAACTACTGATTTATGATCATAGAAGTCCAATGCACAAGCTTTTTGACAGCCAGTTTAATCTCTTACATATATGATTTTAAAAAGCTACATCAATAAACAATTGGTCACATTCATTGAATGGAATTCTATTTTTCCCCTCTATTAAGGATTGCACAAAGCTGGAAAGCAGCCTCCTTCCCATTTAGTCCAGGGAGCAAAAATTCTAAATGGTGCTTTCAGGTCTTGGACTAAAAAGCAGGTAGGGATCTTTCTGTTGTATAAGTTTGCATGGCAATTCAGAAAAAGAGGACGTGAACAACTTTCTAGGTAACAGAATTTTCTTTCTGTAAGAGCAGAACAGTTTTACATCCAGATTTGTATTGTCATTCAGATGTACTTGTGTCACAGCACTGAAATGAATGGTTAGGAAATGCACTTGAAATTCTGAGAGGGGGACATGGCCGAATGAAGCGCAGTTAAGTGGGAGATCGTATAAAGGACTTGGGTTGGGAAGGAAACAGATTTTTTTAAATGCCACTTTCTTTCCATAAGTGGCTCTGGACCCTTTCCATATGTAGGATCTTGCTTTGAATGCATAAATGTCCGTTCATAATTCTAAACTATTAATTTTGGTCTCATTTGAATGCTCCATAAAGTTAATACTTCATGATTTTAAATAGCATAATTATAAGATTCCTTGACAATTTTTTAACCTTTTGTATTTTGTTTTATTCAACTGAAGGCTTTAGTGGACCATGAAGATGAACTCCCAGAACATTTTAAGCCAGCACAACTGATTAAGGACCTTGCCAAAGAAATAAGATTAAGTGAAGTAAGAATCCTTTATTGAATAAAATATCTCGTGCATTTCCTCATATAGTATCAGAAAAAGTTATTCTCATGTCTGTATGATCGGTCAAACTCCTTCTCCTTTAATTACAACAGATATGGCTTGTAGTTTAATGTGGAAAAAAGTATTCATTTTAGGCTACATATCGATGATATATGTGTTTAAATGCAACAAGGGTATTCCATTACAATTTGCTTTAACTAATACACCTTTACAAGTAGTTCTTGACTTATGACTGACTGATAACTTAGAGATGGTTCATAGTTATAGTGAACCGTCCAAAAGCTACTTGCACCCTGTCTCAAATTTATGGTTGCTACAGCATCCCACAGTTGTTCATCCTTACGGCAGGCTCCATAACAGTCATGAGTCATGAGGCTACCCATATATAACTTCTATTAGATACCTCTCTTCTTTTATCTGCACATAAAAGCAACACATATATTTATTTTTCACGCTGAATTTGGACTTAGTTTGGCAACTTGAGAGGGCAACAAACAGTAGAAATAGGAGAGTTTTGCCAATAGATATGGGAACTCCAGGTTGAAGAGATGCTTTGTCATCTTTGCAGCCCTCCATAAAGCTGTCAGAAAGTATAGTAGCCATGATCACAATAAATTGTCTTACTTTGCATTGGTCTTTTACTGATCATTTTACCTTGACACCAAAATAAAATTCTCTCTTTGATCTCTTTCAAATTAATTTGAATTGCATTCCTTTAAAACTGATTAGCGCTTTAAATAAGAGGCTGTCTTCTTTTCTTTTTTTATTTCTATTGTTTTAATAAAAAAGAAAAATGGGACAAACTAGATATTTTTTAAAAACAAAACAAATGAATAATAGAAAAAAACAATTTAACAACTCTCTATATTTAAAATGATTATATTTTACTGTTGATGGTGATGTTTTCTTAATAAAAACATTTTTATAGCGTAAGGCTGTCTATACATGTTTAAGTGAGGCTTTTTCAGATTTATTTATTTACATTAAATTATATGCTGCCCATCTATTTGTTGAGTGACTCTTTTTCTATATAGTCTATAGAAACTATACAACACATACGAAGAAATAAAGGCAACCTGCCACATTAACGCTCAGAACCAAAGTATGTAACATTTTATGTTGGTGTATAAGGGACATTTTTCTGAAAAAAACACACTGGCATTGCTTTATTGCAATATTACATGTAAGAAAATAAAAAACACTTCGCAAATTACAAAGTGAAATAGTAAGTGGTATAAATTGTGTTTCAATGAATCATACCATTTGGGCTCAACATCTTCAGTCCCATCATGAAATTTAGGAATAAACTATAGAAGAGTAACCATAGAATGGATTATATTCTCAGTTTTCTATAGTTTTCATAAGTGGAGCAAGATATGATAAAACCATGAAGCAACTCTGGCCTGCTCTGTCAATCTTTAGTAGAACCATCTTTAGAAATCTTTGGGAAAATTCTGAAAATAATGTTGAAATTTAGCTACTTTGTAGCAACAAAAATATAAAAGTTGATCTGACAATATGCTCATGTTCTCTTTCCCTGAAGAATGCTTTGAAAGTCAGCAAACCTGAAGTGGGTGTTAATGTGAATGTTGAGGAAATCACTCCTGTGGAGAAAGAAGAAATACCGTCACCTCCACCACAAACGCCTCCGCCACCTCCTCCACCACCATCGCCTCCTCCTCCACCACCACCTCCTCCTCCTCCTCCTCCTCCACCGGCTGAAAAAGTCCCTAAGAAAAAGACTTCCAAAGCAATAAAAGCACCAAAACCCACCAAGCTATCTAAACCTCCCAAGCCCCCTAAGCCTCCCAAGCCCCCTAAGCCCCCCAAGCCCCCCAAAACCCCAAAAGTAAAGGGGGAAGGGAAGAAAAAAGGCAAAAAAGTTAAAGAACCGCCTCCACCTGCCATTCCAAATTTAGACCTTCTTGAGGCCCACACAAAAGAGGCCCTAACAAAGATTGAAACACCAAAGAAGGGAAAGGTAAGCAGAGTTAGTGTTCAGTTACAATTTGGGGCCAGAGATCTCTTGGTAGTTGCTCTCCTCTTTAGCTCATGGGAATAGGTGAACTTCCAAATTCTCGATATCCAAGCATAATTTATAAACATAATTTCCAAAATTGATATATCTTGCTCAGTCCATGCCCTTGACTTCCAGCTGTCCTGGTTTTCTATGGGTTCCCTTCATGAAATTAGATATGGTGACAGTGACAGTTTTCTGTCTCTGCTTTTTACTAGTTTGTTGGTTTGTTTTATAGTATAAATCAGTGGATGATCACACTAGAGTGGGGGCTAAGATGGAAGGTTGTAGTACCTTTACCACTAGCAATATGAAGAACTAGAACCGAACTTGTACAATCCATAGAGATCTCCAGCATGTGGACTAATCAAAAACAACTTATTACTTCATTAAGAATTTCTAGGACTGAATGAAGTAATGAAGTTTTGTTTTTGATTAATCCACATGTTGGAGATTTCTATGGATTGCACAGGTTGTGAGAATTGGTTCATAATATGCCAAATAGTATATTAGATTAGCAGATTAACCCATTTTCCTTATTATCTGCACCTTGTAGTGCTTTTAAAATAAAGAAAAACATTTTTTGTTTGACATCCTTTCATGTTTTAACTTTTAGTGTTATATTACTTCTAGACAAATCTTAGCTCCTATTTTGAAAATTCATACTAGCTGAATTGACACATGGGAATTAGTAGTAGAGAGACATGTTTTGTTGTCTTTTTATCTGAAATTATCTGCCAATCTCTTTATTACTTTTAACTAGGCTGCCAAGAATGCTTTAAACACCCCTAATAAAGAACCCGTTGATAAACAAAATGAAGTGGAAAAGTTTGAGATTCGGGAGCAGAATAAATCCAAAACGGAAGCAAAATGGAAATATAAGGTATAGCCTCTCATATCTTGGGCTTCACTAAACAGGTTTTTTTTTGGGGGGGGGGGGAGTTACAGAAAAAAATGATTTTTTTCCAGTTTTAGTTCAGTACTAGAACATTATTTCACTTGTTGACTGCTTGTTTTTGTTCGTTTTGGGGTAGGATTGCATTGCCAAAAACAATTGCAAAAAGCATGTTTTTTTCCAGATTCAACTACAGTCAACTATTTATTTAATTGTTGACATGTATGCTGCCTGTTTGTTGACAAGCAATATTTAAAGACAGTTTGCAATTAATACAGCATATGAAACACAGAATGTAAAAAGATAATTGATTAAATAATTAACAATGAAATAAACAATTCCAAATCATTAACAATGAAATAAACAATTCCAAATAAATTATTTGGAATTAAGAATCATATTATGTATGAGAAACAATAATTATTAGCAATATTTCCAAGAATATATATTTAGCATAGTTCTACTTATGAGAAACTTCTGCTAAGGTGAGGAAAAAGAAGCATTTTTTTGCCGATACTCTTTCTCCAAATGTTTTTGAAATACCAGTGTAGTAGTGAAGAGGATATTTGAACAGGATTCTGCAATGGGGCAGGAAAATAAGAGAACAATGCATCCTGACTCTCTTCTTTCAGCTATATTGTACATTGGATTTCATTTTGTAAATTGAAATTCTATTCTCACAAGAGATCTCAGAATTCAGCTTATTGTGCAATTAGTATAATCATTTGACAAATGTATAGTTCTATTTGTATCATACCAATGTATTTTTAATTGATCTTATAGATACACATTCATTTCACAATTTAGGAAATAGTTTTCATCAACACAGCATTTAGGAGCACAGAGCTACTGTGCAATTCCATCCTGTCGCTTGTGCCCTGTCTCATCATAAATCTCACCGAAGCCTGATTTATATTTTCACACCCTTAAAAAATAAAATGTGGGCTATTCCGTAATGATGCAATTGCACATGTCTGTGAAATGTCATGGCCCATTGGATTTGGTTGCTGGAAATTTAAGATACAGCACATTTTTAACCAATATCTTGTGCCCTTATATACATAACCAGCGGAATGGTAATCGTTTTCTATCACCCCCAATCTCCTTCTGCTTTCCTCTTAGTTTTGTCACATAAAATTGAAGTCAATGTTTTAGTCTGCAGTTAAAACTCCATGGCAGTTTTAAGGCTCCAAGGGATATTATTGGTTTAAGCAGCCAACTGTGCAAACCATTTCAGTGCCCTTGTTGCTGTGTTACTGAACTATTTAGGGTTTTCCTAAGCGCAGGCCTACTACCAACATATGTATTTTCACTTTGTAACAGATTATATGACTCAGAACAGTTCTTATGGGGGGAAAGCTGGGATGTACACTGTGCTATTTATCCTCAATTGATTCTATGCAGCAACAAATAATCTCGCAGTTGAGATAATAATGGTTGCCCTCTAATTTTCAGAACAGTAAACCTGATTCATTACTGAAAATGGAAGAGGAGCACAAACTGGAGAAGACACCACTATCAGGAAATAAAGACAATAAATTTATGTTTTCTTTCTCCAACAAGAAAATACTGGGGTAGGTGAACACTGATTAATAAAACCAGTACTTGCTCTGATTTTTGCAAGCCTCCCACATTTCATAATTTACTAGATATGTCCTAGATTATTCCCAGTTAAACATAGATATAAGTACTATAAGTCTAAACATATTTGTGTTTGATGTAGTAGAATGAAGGAAGAAAAAGGAGGATGGATATAAAGTATTGCTTTTGCTGCCTTTAACTCAGTGAAGAACTCTTGTATGAAAACATGATAACCTAGACTTAAGAGTAGATTTGTACCACTGTTAACATTTTATTTTATTTATTTGTTAGATTTTTATCCTGCCTGTTTTACCATGTTAGTAACTCAGGCGGCAAACATACCTAATATTCTTTCCCTCTCCCATTTTCCCCACAATAACAATCCTGAGTGGTTGGTCTGAGAGAGTGATTGGACCACAGTCACCCAGCTGACAGGAGTAGAACTCACAGTCTCCTGGTTTCTACGCTAATGCCTTAACAACTAGACCAGGGGTGTCAAGCTTGATTTTATTGAGGGCTGCATCAGGGTTGTGTTTGGCCATGGGGGCCCAGTTTGAAGTCACTCATGTTGGAGGTGCCCGAGCGTTCTGCCAGCGAAAATGGGTTCCCAAGCTCTGTTTTCAGCTTCGATGGCCTCCTGCAACCCTCTGCCAGCAAAAACGGAGCTCATGCAGCCCTCCAAACTCTGTTTCTGCATGTGGCCTCCCTGAGCTCTATTTTTGCTGGGAGAGGGCTGCAGAAGGCTGTTGCAGCCAAAACCAGAGCCTGGGAGGGCTGTGTGCGGCCCTCCCAAGCTCCATTTTCGCTGACAGGCACCACAGGCCATTTCTTCGCTGTTTCCAGGACAGCCCGGAGGCCAGGTCTAAGCACCCCATGGACTGGATCTAGCCTGCAGGCCTTGAGTTTGACACCTCTGAACTACACCAAACTTTTATTCCATTGGGCTATTTGTTCTCAGCACACTGGAGCTAGAATTACAAAAATGAGTTGATCCCATCTTAAGTGACTTCAGAAGTAGCCCAAGTTGATTCAGTGGTCAGGTTATTAAGGGAGAAAAGGAGGGAGGGAAGAAGGAAGTGAGTAGGCAAGGGAGCTTTGTTTTCCCATAGTCCTATAGCATGGGAAAAAACAAACAAAAGATAAGGGCCTAATTTTTTTCAATCAGAAAGAAAAGGAAGAACTGAATCTTTCAAAAAGCATTAAGGGGTCTGAGGTTTTGTGGGAGGTGCCTGCAATGTGACACTCTTCTGATGATATTTGGTGCTATGCGGGGTGGGCTGCTACTGGTTCGCACCAGTTCAGGTGAACTGGTTTTTAATTTTATGGCCAGTTCGGCAAACAGATAGTTCCCACCTCTGGCTGGCCCTGCCCACTCCTCCCCACCCCACCCCTTCCAGGAGTCCCCACGCAACCTGTTTTGGATCACAGGTAAGTGCAAGGCGTGTGCGGAGACTTGGGGAAGGTGAAAAACAGGCCTCCCTGAAGTTCCGGAAGGCTGGAAACAGAGAGCCTCCAGAGCCTGGAGAGGGTGAAAAATGGGCCTCCCGGAAGTTCCAGAAGGAAGGCTGGAAAAGAGCCCATTTCCGGCCTCCAAGGATCCTCCGGAGTCTGGGGAGGATGAAAACGCTCCCTCTGGCAGCCCGTTTTCGCTCCCAGGGTGGTGCAGGAGGCCGACTAGGCCACGCCCACCATGGCCATGCATACCCAGCAACTGGCCAGAGAACTAGTTGCTAAATTATTTGAAGCCCATCCCTGGTGCTATGTTTCATGATGATCACAGGCTGAATTGTTGTTCTAATAATGCAAGGTATATTTAATAGTATGATTTATTTCTATTATGCTATGAATATGCATTATTTATATTGTACTTTATTGTTGACTATGAGCTGCTAAGAGTCCTAATGACCAAAGCAGTATAAAAGGACTAATTAATTAAGGATTAAATAAGCAAAAGAACAACTATAGGTCTTTTGGATTTTAATTAGGAGAGTGATGTATCCAGAAATGATGTATCTCTGTGAAGATATAGAAGTGCTAGAGCTATAGTCTAATTAAAATCTGACTCTTAAAAAAACTGTCAATAAGTATTTCATTTTGGGATAAAATTGTAAGCAAAAGAGGCAAACTGAAGAGTTGATAGATGACTGGTCTATCCCTTAAAGATAAACCTTTGACATAGTCTTGGTAGCTTACAGCATCAGACTTGATGGTGCAGTTTTCAGATCCTGGTGGTTTCCATTTTTTCCCCCACATACTGGCAAGGATAAGGAGCCCCAGGGGGGAGGGGGAGAAAATTGGCATTATCCTGAGTCAGGCACAACTGATTTAGGATAAAGATTTTCCATTTGCAGCAGAGGGTCCTTGTTACATAATGAAGAACCTGGTCCTAGGTTAGGACATGGGGAAGGAATGGTCCTAGCAATGCCTGGTGAGAAGTAATGTTGGATCAAGAAAAGCTTCAATAATTTAATTTGGAAATCTACATATGCCATTGCATGATGCTATAGGTGCTGACTTGTATTAAGAAGACCTTCCCTCTGTCCTTCTTGCCTAATCATTTGACTCTACTGGAGTGGGCAGCCATTATAAATTCCTTTTCCTTTTTTTCTAACTTCAGTGTGCTTTCATCCTTTTGATTTATAATTTGGGGAAAGGATAGAAAGGAATATAGAAGTCATAATGAATGCTGCTTATCTGTAACCATAAACATGTACTTTCATATTGGTACAATCCCGTGTCTCAATTTTTAAACATCTGCAACTGCTTTAATCAATGTTATCACTATCATTAATAACATTTCATTTCATTCAGTCTAACCTGAAAGTAATTATTTCATGCTGTGTCTTGACAACTAAGATAAATGAACTCATTTTTGCTACCTTTGTTCAGATTTTTCTTCAGAAGTAAGAAAATCTCTTTTTAGTGATACTAATGATACTGCTCAGTTGGCAAAGACTGAATTCAATAGTACCAGTAGATATTAATAATAGAACATTTGGTTGATAGCATCTTTCATTTTTCATATTATTTTTCTGCATAAATGGGTATGTCTGTAGAATGCATAAGAACTATTTATTTCAGAGTTTTTATATATGATTATATTGTGAACCAGATGGTGCTGCATTTGAATTTAATACAGTATATTTTTCTAACTTTCAAGATCAATAGAGGTTGATCAGATCCTAGCAAATGAACACATCATCTTTCAGATGAGTTTTAAAATAAACCACTCATTATTAGTTTACCAATGTTGGTCAAGCATTGATAATTATATTTAAGTTGATTCTCTTAGCAGAAAGATAAATACCATCTGCCACATAAAAGAGATAGAATTTGTATTCATAATTCTTTGTTTGATTCTCTAGTAATCTATTTTTGATACTTCTATTTAAACTGGACTTATATTTGTTATAGACCTATTATATTGACCAAACTATAAACAAAGAAAAAAATAGTTACCACAACTTGAGTATTTATTAGTCCTTTATGCTGCCTTTGTTATTTTATAATGTACTAATACTCCTTCCTCCTGTTATTTTCCCAACAACATCAACCCTGTGAGGTGGGTTGGGTTGACAGAGAGTGATTGGCTCAAGATCACCTGGGGCATTCCATGTTTAGGGCAAGACTAGCACTCACAGTCTCCTGGTTTCTAAGCCAGCACTTTAACCACTACACCAAATTGGCTCGGGAACCTCCATTATGTGTGCCTACTTGAAGTACGCTTAGACAATTTTCATTCATTCCAAGGAGAGTTGTGCAGAATAACTTTTCAAATGATTGTTTCCTAAGCATATCTGCTGATGACTCAGTGCCAGAGAGCTTCAATGGTTATTATCAACGTAACCTACTTTTGCAAAAAAAAATTTTTATTTTTTTTTACATTTATATACATATATATATATTACATTTATATTTAAAATTCACCGTCATGGTTTGTGGAACGTACACTTCCATAGCATGTTACTGTTGTTGTTATCACTATCCCAAATAAACCCACCGCAGGATAAGGCCTCTTTATAGAAGGCAATGGACTGTTATTTGCCACACTGATCCAGTCACAGCATGTATACAAAGGAATCCATGAATTTGTTTCACATTGCAATCATGTACATGAACAGATAAAACTTGTAGTTTAGCAAACGAATTAAAGCATGAAAACGAAATAAGCAGAATAAGTAATGTCTCATTTTTAATAATAAACTTAAAGTTGTATCTTTTTTATAATGAGAATGAATTTTACCCTCTGTATTTATACTGTTTTTCCCCACTGTAATTGGGGTGTGATATCTCATTTCTTTAGTAAAGTTTATATGTTTCTGAACTGTACCATGTAATATGTATGCATGCATGTTTGAGAGAGAGAGCCGGGGTAAAAATATGGAAACAGAAAACTGATGGCAGAAAAAGACCTAGTGTTGTATCAAGTCTGCCCTGTGAGGGATTTTTTTTTTTGGGTGTGCGTGTGTGTGTGTCAGATGATGGACATGTGTTTATCCCAAGTATGTTTAAACTGAGTTACTGAGGATTGACCCACTACCTCTGCTGGAAGTTGGTTCCAAACTTTTACTACTCTTTTTGTGAAGTAATTCTTTTTAACATTACTTTTGAACTTCCCTCCTGTCAGTTTGAGGTTATGCCCCGTGTTCTTGATTTTTGCTTAATATTTAAAATACTTCCTTCTAAAACCTTATTCACACCGTTAATATATTTAAAGTGTAGCGTAGTGGTTAATGTGCCAGACTATAAACCGTGAGATCAACATGCTTTTTGTCCCTCGTGCACAGAAACTGACTGGTGCCTTTGGGCTGGTCAGTGTCTCTCCTTCTTATATTGGGAAGTGAAAAACTCTATTAGTCAGCCCTGAACCAGGGTGGTAGATTAATGTCTATAATCTTTAGTGATGATTTATTCTGCACTGGGTTGATCTGGGATACTGCTGCTGCTGATGGTGATTGTGATTGTAATGATGGTGGGTTTAGATACCTAGTTGATTAAAAAATCCCCAGAAGGGATTTTTGGTATCTAATAATATACTGTGTATCTTGCTGTCTACTTTCCGGTGATATTGGAAAATGTTTTTCTACATATACCCATTTGTGGATTCTAAATATTTGTTATTTATTGTAGGTCAAAATGACTGTAATATGATGAAATTTCTTATTTAAAACTTGTTTCAATATTGCCCTTCCTGATTTAATTTCTTTTATTTTTAATAGATCAAAGGGAATGAAAACTCAGTTGAATCCCAGTATATTTGGTTCACAGCAAAATTTCAAAGAAGATAAAGCAAAACCTGTGAAAGATGAATATGAATATGTCTCAGATGATGGAGAATTGAAGATAGATGAATTTCCAATTAGAAGGAAGAAAAACACCACAAAAAGAGATTTATCATGTAAGACTGTTTCTACTCTTGTGTAAATGATTCTATTCATCACAGCAAAGCAAAAACAAAACAAACTGAGCTGAGGATAACTTTCCATTCAAAGTAATGATTAGCAAAGTATCTGTGTGGCCCTTAGAGTTGCAAATGTCGAGTCACAGACTCTTGCAGGTGTGAGTCTAATTGTTTGGACAGTATTATTTTTTTCCAGCTTTGTTTAATCTATTTGCAGATTTGTTATATTTTGGGATGATTCAGTACATGTGCAGGAAGGCCTTTTAGCTAAGAGTGCATGTGCAGAAATGAAATATTACCAGAGCAATTGGAAATACATCTTAAAAGTGTGATGGATTGCCTACATGCTGTTTTTTTTTATTTAGTAAAGCTAAAAACTTTATTTCAATTTCTTCCTAGTTTTATCAGATAAAAAAGAAACCACACAGCACACTCCAGTGAAGAAGCCAAAAGTGGAATCAGTATTATACAAGGTATTCTGTCAGTATATAATTACTCTCATGCCTAATAGGATTTGTGCCGCTTACCAAAATCACAGACATACATTGCATATTTATTGCTTTTATACACTGACAAGAAAAGTATTTTCTCCCTACAGTAATCCACATTTCTTTCCCAGATGAACTTAACATCTGTCTATATGCTACAGAGAGTTCTGTTCATTTCTGTTTAATTCCTTGCAATCTTCTTCAATTGGTTGTTCAATCCTCTGGAATGTATTTAGAGCTCTAGGAAGAATCCATTCCACCAACTGTCTTTTCTAGTGATGAATAAATACATTTTGACACAATATTGTATTTATCATTTGGTTACACAGAAAAAAACCCATCTCAAAATAGGGCAGAGGAAGTTTTCTGCTGAAACTCTGGGTATCTATTGCAAGTCAATTGTTAGTTATGTTATGCTAGTTGGATCAGTTATTTGACAGGTTTATAGAAACAACTTCCATCTGGAATCTAGTGCCCCTCTAGTGGCCTTCAACTAACATAGGATTTTTTTTCCCTCCTCTCTCCAGTGCAACCAACCCTTTGCTCCTTAATAATAATTCTGTGAACTGGATTTTCAGGAACTGGATTTGAGGACATAGAAGCAAACAAGAATTGTCTTCTTCTTAATACATCAGCAGAATCCAATAGAATAATTTAGAATCTGTCCTTCTAGATTATTAAAAGTAGTGTTTATTATGCAAAATCATTTTTCTAATAATATCTTTCAAATAATCGCTGAGTCCAATTAGTACAATTTATTTATTTATTTATTTATTTAGCAGGTTTATATAGCTGTCCATCTCACAGAACATGATTTTGGGCAATGCGCAACCATAGTAATAACCAAAACAGTATAGCGATCTTTAAAGTACTGAAGTACAAATAAAAATAAGAAGTAGGAAAACTGTAGGAGAACACTAATCAACTATTATAATGCAACCATTTCCCAGGCCCCCAATGGGTTCCCAGAAGTCACTGGAAAAATCATGTTTAGTCTTCCTGGAAGTGTAAAAACGGTGGGGCTAATCTCAGGGTGAGGCTGGGGGTGTATGTAGGGTGGGATGAGGCTTCAGATAGCAAAGGCCACTGTGGAGAAGACATGTATTCTGCATCTCATCAGATGGAATTCCATACTAGATGGGACCCACAATATACCCATCTAGTAAGGAGTTCCATCTGATGAGATCAAGAAGACATGTCTTTGCCACTGTGACCACAGCTCCTGGATCTAATGAGACAGTAGATATAACTGGGAAGAAGTGGTCCTTCAGATAACATGGTCCCATGCTATCTACGGCTTTAAAGGTCAAAACCAGCAGGTTGAATTGCATCCAGAAGCAGACTGGCAGCCTACATAGCTCAAGGACAGAAGTGTGACATGCACCACACTGGGAGCTCAAATGAAACAAACAAAATGTTAAAAAGTTATGATATTTATCTAGTTACTTTCCAAGGACATCTAAATTATATTAAAGGAACAAAAATATCTTTACAATCCCCAAGGCATGTCACAACTTTTGAGTACCCCTAATGTTTGGAAATTGAAAAAAATTTACTTGCCGTACACCAGGAGTGTCAAACTAGATTTCTTTGGGGGCCGGATCAGCATTGTAGTTCTCCTCCACAGCCCTGCTGGAGGGGGGGAGACGGGATGGATGCGTCCTGCAGCACCCTCCTGGCCAAAACAGGGTGCGGGAGGGCCTCATGCGGCCCCTTTTCAGCCTGGACGGCCTGCAGCACCCTGCTAGCCAGATCCGGCATGGGGGCCCCCTATTTTTGCTGCCAGAGGCACTGTGGGCCGGTCCTTTGCTATTTCCAGCCCAGCCCTGCGGGCCACATTTAAGCACCCTGCGAGCCAGATCCGGCCTTGAGTTTGACACCCCTGTCCTACACCATGCAGCCACACTCTACACTTTCTGAAGCTTCTGGATGCTCTTCAAGATCAGCCCTATCTAAAGCATGTTATAGTAATCCTCTCTGGAGATGATCAGGGCATGAGTGACTGTGAGTTATACTCTTCCTTTGGCTTTTGCAGAGTGATGACTCCTCTGATGAAGATTCTCTTCACATTGACACAGAGGCCAAGCCAGGGCGTACTTCTAAAGCAAAGAAAGAGGCTGCAAGTTCAGCTGGCATTCTAGATCTTTTGCAGGCAAGCAAAGAAGTTGGGGGTTTGGAGTACAACAGCAACAGGTATGCATAAGGACGGCTAACCTCTTTCTTTACATAATATGTATTTATAATATTTATTTGATTTATATAGCTTATAAAGGTTAAAACACGGAGAACCCACCACATGTGGGTGTGTCCACCTCAGAATAAACTAAGAACATATCAGTCACAACAGATTCAAATGCTTAAGTAAACAGTCAGGTCTTCAGTGCATTGTGAAAGTCTAGCAGGGTTGGGATTGAATCTTTGGGGAGATGCTGTTCTACCATCATGATAACAAAAATTCCGATTTTAAATAATCTAATTAAGAGAATATAAGAATCAATTTATGTGGCAAAATATATATTATTCATTTGCTCATTCTCCTAATTATTGGTTCATTGAAAGGATGCACTAGATAAAGCTGGCTTGGAAAGCTCAGGAGAAAAAGTAGAGAAATCTGGTTTTTTTTTTAAAGGAGTTGTTGAAAGGTGCATGTGGATTCCCACAAGTAATCTAAATCTCCTTTCCCTGTTCCAATCAAGATGCGCAACCTATTTCTTCACATTTAAACTGCATTTTCTTTGTCTGTGTATACTCTTTACATCAAAAAATGATAAAGAACATGGTGGTATCTTAAAGATTAGTAAACATATTAAGGCAGAAGCTTTCCTGAGATACCTTCCATTTCACTAGTCCATTTAAGGTTGTGCAAAGTAATTCTTCAGTGAAGAATTAAAACCTGTTCCTTATTCATTATATTTCACATAATGTAGTTTAGTGATTAAAAGAGAAATTTTGGGGTAAATATAAAGATTTAATCAATGTTGGTAGGTTCTTTTTTACAATGCATCATATATGATCCCTAAAACCCATGGCCCTTAGAATCCAGTCAAAGGTCACCACAATATTACATGATTTAATATAGTTGTAGGGGAAAATGATTAAATATGCCAGAGTAGTATATATACTGTATATTCATTTGGTACAATTTATGTTGCATTAATATAATCAAATTTGGAAGGCTCATCTGATTCTTTCAACCTTTTGAGATTCACCCTCAATATCCCACCCAAAGGCAAATGCAAATCTTAGCTCCCCACACTTCCCACTCTAAGTTATCTATCCCAGGGCATTACCTAAGTTGCAGTATTTGAAGATTAACTGTGTGGCATGTGGAGCCATTCAATTGATGATCTCTGATTTGTTGGGACCAATTAATTTGACTAATACATTTAATTATTTATTTTTACAAAATGGACACTTTGCTAGCCTGCAAACTGTATTTATCTCACAATTAATTTCAAAGTATAACATTATAAGTTTATTCAAACAAAGAATTAGGAACAAATAAAAAACTCCAGAAAAATTCAAGATATAAATCATTCTGTACTTCATTGAGAAGCACTTCTAAATCAATTTGGAGTTGGTCAAGCAAATCTGGACAGATGTTATTAAATCTACACTTCAGAAGTTTGTGGAGAAAATATCCCTTCCGTTGTTGGAACAATCCTTTGTATTTCACAAGTGTCTGGTAGCTGAGCTTTGATACGCTGCAGCATCTCACAATTTGTATGGAAGTAGTCCTGTTTTAGAGCAATTTAGAAAACTAATACAGCAATTGATCTGACTGCCCAGTACTCATCATTGCACCAGGTGCAATTTATTTGTCTAAGTAGATATCTATATCAGTGTTTCTCTTCTGAAATCACAAGTAATACCAGACACAAAGATACTAGATTGATAGCTAGAGAGATGCTAGATCTCCCTGTAGAAAACAAGCTATTCTTTGCAAATTGGAATTGTATTTGGAGAATCTCTAAACAGGCACAATTTTTGGACCTGTGCTGTAGAAATAATACATGAAGGTACAGAGTAATGGTGCACCAATTTTTGCCACAGTAAAGTTTCTAGTACTTTTTATCACAACCATGTTGCCTTTCTGAATTAAGTGAATTCTTGAAATAGCAGCAATGGAAAAACAAACAGACTGTGTCTGGATAAAAGAACTAGAATTATCTTTTATACTACATTTTTAGAGAAATAATTATTATCCGTAATGCACTGGAATTTATATTGTAATTATATTCTCTTCACAGATTTTTTTTTGTAATTGCACATAGAACTTTAAAAAGTAGATATGAGGCATAAACTGAACAGTTAAAGTTTGTTTATTCAAAATAAAACTGGCAGAATGACAAAACTAATCATAGTTTTGACACATAACAGATAAAATTAGATATACATATTTTTTTACTACACAATCTGTATTTTGCATACTTCTCTCTAGATACCTTTTTAAATTTAGTTAGTACTAACTAATTAGTACAACATAGTAAAGCAGCATTATATACAAAACCATTAAGGAATCAACATAACCTTACATTGATAAACATAAGAATTAAAAGGAGAAGGGGCATGCGAGGGATAAGCCTGGGAACCATTTTATAAATAGAACAAATTGCTCAAAAGTGTTCCTCCTTACCTTTTGTTGAAAAAAAGATTCACTCAAATGTTGACAGTTAAGATTTATATATACGTTTTAAAAAGAACAAGGAAATATATAATTATGCTGTTATTATATTGAGCCAGAGAACCCATCTTAATGATGTGTAGAATTCTGCACCAGCCATTCACTACGTATATAAAAAAAGGCTTCTTTGGCATTTGCTCTCATTAAAGAAAAATATATGCTAATAATCACTACAAGTACAAAAAGGGGATATGATTTTCCAGGGTTTAATAATTGTTTCCTGTTTTATATTTCACTTTGAGCAGATCCAGAATTACTAACATGCAAATATCCTTAATGAAAAACACATTGAGCGCAATCCAATGTAAACATTTCTTGCACAGATCAAATTAATATTAAGGAAATTGTTCAAAAATTGGATCAATGGAATCTTTAAGCCCAAGGCAAAGTGACAGGCAATTCAGTTTAAAAAAATCACAGTCCTTTAGGAGTCTCTTCCATTTGAGTTCGTGCTTGAATGCTCTGTCACTTTAAGAGTTTGTGAAGAACTTGGTTTCCCTCTGCCTGCCCAGCCACTGGTTTTGATCAGATCCCACAATTTATTTGCTAACACTCATCTTCCTTTAGGCAATTCCCCTCTAATTTTCCCATTTGGCAAGCAACTTTTGATGGTCCATGTACATTTGATTCAGGGTTAAAGGTTTTAAGAGAACTCTTGGAGAAAACAAACAAATGTCTTAAATGCTCTTGGAGTTGATGATAGTAATAAAAGCAGGTTTGCTACTTTGTGCTATAGCACTACAAAAGGGACAAATTCCTTAAAACACCAACTCCATCCAAAAATGATCCAAACATAACCTACTGAACATCGTAGGGTGTTTTTCCAGTGTCTAACATATTTTAGAATAGTTTAATGTATTGGCTCTCTTTTCATGAATTTCTCTTTTGAACTCATTTTCTTAATGAGGGGAAGCAAGTGTTCACCCATATCCTGTACTACGAAAAAGAGCTACCATTGCTGTTTTCATTTCTTCAGGCCTTCTCACAAGAAAATTGACTTATAAATACAGTTGCATGGCTGCTGATACATTAGCATGATACAAAGCTCAACAACACATCTTTCTGCAAATGTGAATGCATGCTGTTTATGTATTCAAAATAAACAATTATCACGGCAGGTGCAAAACTTCCTTTCAGTCAGTAATTTGCAACACCTTTAGGGGAAATAGTAGCTTCACAATATTGTTTGTAGCCAGTTGAGCCTTCTGAATTTTCTTCCTGCAGAGGTCTTCCAGCTCAGAAATAGACCTCCTGCATACATTGAAATTCCACCCCCCAATTTTTAATAATATTCTGAGGCTGTATAGGCCAGTCTGAAACATTTATTTCTCTTTCCTGTCAATACTTTATGGTCAATTTAGAAATAAACAGTTGTTTGGTTTGCTTTCTTGCTGAAATAGCCAGCTTGTTGTCAACTTCAGTTCCTTCACTGACTGTGGGACATTAGGTTCTAGGATATGTTGATATTTAGTTGAATTCCACCCTCCCCCCCCCCCAGCATTTTCTATGGGAACAGCTGTCATACAATACCAAAGCATAATAGAGGCATTTTCATCCACCCTTTTTTCCCGCCAAATGTATCTTGCACAATTGTAGCAAGATCAGTTATGGTTTTGTCAGTCCAAGGAACATTCCAGGCTTATCAAGTTTTCTGTTGCATATTTTGTAGATGGTTCTTATGATGAACTCGGAAAAAGTGTTTCCTTCACTAATGCAGATCGCTGTGGAATCAGCATCATTGCGGCGTGGAACTGTAAACAAGCTATCCCAGTGAAATCTAGAATTATACTGTCATCTGCAGTGATCTATTGATTCTGTGTTGCTGATCTGATCATGTCCCAGGCAGTTCTAGAAGAGCTTTTTCTTTCGCTTTCACTTCTTGCCTAGTTTTGCTTTCAAGTATTACATGCAAATTTCCATTTCCTTACAGTGTTTCTCACTTGGAAAAAACTAATTGGAAGTATTTAGATAATTTTTTATGTTTTCCCTTGCTTTGTTAGAGTAAATTGATGAAGCTCATTGTTGTTGAAAAATAAGCAAAGCAACAATTACAGCCAACCAAAACAAGAGAGATTAGAAGGAGAGAAATATGTGCTTCTCTCTGGGATTGTTTGTCACTTATTTTATCCCCTTTAACAACTTACCTCGTAAGAAAAAAATACAATAGCATTTAAATCAATTGAAAAGAACCATTGACAATTCCTAATTTATCAATGCAATGTAACATCACAACATCCATTCTAGAATTTTCATGACAATTGTCCCTTGGTCTTTTGTATTTAAATGTAATGGATGGATCCAATTAAAATATTCAATTGATAGAACTGTTTCTTTCAGCAGAACAACAGGGAACAATTCTATCTTCTCCTAGAAGGAGGAAATGTTGAAAGTTATTATAACTTCAGATGGGAGATGAAAGTCTTCCCATATTTCAAATTAGCCTCTGAAATCCCCTTCTGCTGGTTTCTGTATGTTTCTTCCCATAATGTTTAATTTGATCCTATAATTTGAGCCCATGTGGGGTTGACCTGTTTGACCAGAAAAAAAAGCCCTATTTGCCCATGTGGGGTTGATCTGTTTGTGGAAAAAAGCCACACATATTACAATGGATGACATAGATGCAATTTATAACATTATATATTTAGTCTATAATTCCTATACTTGCTTTCATTTGAAAGGTTTCTCTTTTCCCTCTTCCTTCTCTTTTAGTCAACCACCTGCATCACCGAGCACACAGGAAGCTATCCAAGGAATGTTATCAATGGCAAATCTCCAGTCTTCAGACTCTTGCCTACAGCCTTCATGGGGCACCCATCAAGCTAAGAATAATTCCCTCTCTGCCACCAATTCCAAAAAATCTGGAAGCAGCAATAGCAAAAATGCAGGCAAACGATTGTTGAAAAAGACTGCAAAAAACAACATTGATATTGAAGATTACGATGAAGACCAGGACCACTTAGATGCCTGTTTTAAAGATTCTGATTATGGTATGAAAATCCTACTTAAGTTTTCCCCTGGATAGTAATCATAGAAAGGCAGTGAAATATCCGAGGATAGCTCTTCTGAAGCTGAAAAGAGTAGCACCCTGTTTCTTTGTCAAAGTTCCTGAAGCAGAGGCCCAAATGTGATCTGACCTGGAAATGACTGGACAGGGGAAACCTTTATCTTTACCTTTAACAGTAGAAGGAGAACCAGTTTGGTGTAATGATTAAGGCACCAATCTAGAACATGGGACGCTGTGAATTTTAGCCTACCTTTAGATATGAAAGACAGTAGGGTGACTTTGACCTAGTCATTCTCTCTCAGTCTTAGAAAGAAGTCACTTCTGAAAACATTGTCAAGAAAGCTGTAGAGACTAGTTCAGGCAATCACCAGAAGTCAAGACTGACTCAAAGGCAGCAGAAAATAAATGTAAAAAGTAACAAACTCTGAATGTATATAAAAGAGAGGGGGGAGAGGGAGAGGGAGAGGGAGAAGCAGGCAGACAGACAGGCAGACAGACAGTATTATTTAGTTTCTAATAAATATATAGATATTAGGGACATGCACAACACTGCATTAAAATAGCTGTCCTTGGTACAACTCCTTAAAAAGATGCAATTTCTCTCTGCTTTTAGTATCTGATGTGCTGAATATATACATATTGAAATTCTCTGAAATTAAACGAAAACGTGACTCTTCATTATACAGATTTGACAAAGCATAAACAGATGTTAACATTACATTACCTGAAGACATATCACTCAAGTTAAATTAACTTTAAAACTCGGCAAAAGTGTAATGTAGAGACACGCTCTAAATGTGACATCCTGAAAGAAGAGAAGTTTGTTCTGGGGAGATCAACATTCTTGCTAATTATGTATTTACGCTACCACTTAATAGGTTTGCTTTGTTGTAAGATGGTTAGTCCACCAAGACTCCATTAGTGCCACATCTGGTCAGCACATTTTCATTCAGCGGTTAAACTGATGCAATTATTTCTGGTGTATATACATTATTGACCTAACAGAAGAAATGAAAACAAAGTCTTCATTTTGGATAGGTTATTTGGTTAACTTGGATTTACTTCAAACTTTAATGCAATTTAGACTAGAAACTGGGAAATACTGAATGGAAAATAGAAATGTTCCTACAAAGTAAAAATGGAATATTAGGGAGCAGTGTTGTAGAGAAAGCAGCACACACACGGATGTAGGCCTCACTTAGCAACCACAATTGAAACCAGCAATTCTGTTGCTAAGTGCCTCAGTTGCAAAGTAGAAAAATCACACGACTGTGACAGACTTGCAAAGTAATTTACTATTCGGTCATTGAGTGAATTACCGCACTTGTAAAGTGAAACATCACATGTCTCTGATTTGTACCTTGTCCATTAATCCTGCTTTTCACCAACTGGTTGGAAAACACAAATGATCAACATGGTCATATATGGACATAGGTTGACAAGTGACCAAATAGCAATCGCATGACCATAGGGTACTGTGATGATTATAAATACAAGGACTAGTTGCAAAGGGTTGTGGTTTTTTTTATACTGTTGTAACTTCAGATAATTCCTAAACAAGGCAGTCAGTAAGCAAAGGCTACCTATAGAACACACATACATACCCACACCTATACGCACCTACACATACATAGGAAGTCTTAAACTTTATTCATTTAGGGACCATTTGAAGTTATAATGCAACTAAAGAAAGTGACTTATGACCAATTCTCGCAGTTATCAGTTGTTTCAATGTCCCAGTGGTCACTTGATCATCATTGGGCGCTTGGCAACCAGCTCACATTTATGATGGTTGCAGCCTCCCAGGGTCACATGACCCCCATTCACAATCTTTTCATCCAGTTTCATACAAGCAAAATCAATGGATTGGAAGCCAAACTGTCCAGTCCCAACTGTACTCCGAAATTGAGGAATCTGTGTGTGTGTGTTTGTGTGCATATGCGCATGTACCGGGGCAATGTGCAATAGGATGAAAGTTTTATTTTGTCCTTGTAATGGAAAATGGTCCTTTTTGTTTGTTTTTCTTTTTAAACATGTAGTATTGTGGTCCACTTACATATTTGTGACCATGAATAACACTTTATAAGAGGCAGTTTAATGTTTTTAAAATTCAGCAGAAATATTTTTGAAAAAGTTTCAGAACATAAATCACATTGCTCTCTATCTCCTTCCTACTGAACTTTTTCTCTCCCTGGGTTATTATCTGAATAGTCTTATTCCACTGTTTTCCCAACTTAGGAGACCACCCAGCTGCAAAACATAGAAGAGGCAGGAAAAAGCTTCACTCTGCCAGTAGCTAAATCTGTGGCGCTTCGGGGTTCATAGCATGGAAAAGCCAAAGTCAGTTATGCTGCCAAATTGTTTTATGAGAATTGAGACATTGGTCCCTTTTCTACAAGCATGATAGGGTTGCCCTAATTTTTAATGCCGTACCAGACTCTTATTTTTATTTCTTTTTCATGGTTTAGTTTATCCCTCCCTTGAATCAGATGAAGATAATCCAGTGTTTAAATCTCGATCAAAAAAGAGGAAAAGTTCCGATGATGCACCATACAGCCCCACAGGTAATATTTTTGATATTTTAAATGCAAACTCATACAGGGCAAAAACTCATGATAGATTTCAGTGATATGTGTGCATGGTATACATTGCACTACAATTAAATAAATTTTAATATGGAAAATATCTTACTCCGAATAGCTTGTCCTGGCCTGTTAGTATCCAGTTTGTTTTCTTTATTACCTTTTAATATTACAAAAGACAAAGATAGAGAGAACTGCACATCATTATTATTTTAAGGATTAGACATTGGAGATCAGAACCATTAGTATTCTTGAAGAATTTCTACAAAGTTTTCTGGATCTAATTAAGTTTTCTGGATCTAATTAAGATCTTGTCAAACAAATTATGTGCACTAATCATATAGTGGCACTGCTTTTATATATATATATATATTTGGATATTCTGAGAAGTTTTGGGGCCAAATGTTCCAAAATGCTTTGAAACATTGACAATCAAGATTGTACTTAGTTTCCTGTCCCAGGGGTGG
>JANHFL010001929.1:88054-106046 GCA_032468155.1 Oxyrhabdium leporinum | reverse complement strand
GGTTAGGGTTAGGGTTAGGGTTAGGGTTAGGGTTAGGGTTAGGGTTAGGGTTAGGGTTAGGGTTAGGGTTAGGGTTAGGGTTGTTGGGATAACTGTGGGAATCATGATAAAGTTTGCTTTAATTACAAGAAGTTAATAATATGATCATAGAAATATGTTTACTTAATCTAGCTGTAACAGTGTATGGGAGTCCAGCCTATATAGGAATAGCACTAGCATTTAGACTTATATATATATATATATTGCCTCATAGTGCTTTACAGAGCTCTCTGGTCTGTTTACAGAGTCAGCCTATTTCCCCCAACAATCTAGCTCCTCATTTTACCAACCTCAGAAGGATAGAAGGCTGAGTCAACCCTGAGCCCCATCAAGATTGAACTCCAGACTGTGGACAGAGTTAGCCTGCAATACTGCATTCTAACCACTGTGCCATCAGGGCTCAGGCTTTATTTTTTATATTACAGGGTTTGTATTTGTTCCTTTGCTGTGCCTGAAATAGTTATGGTCCTGTCATTAGTAATATATGCGGATTGTATATGCATTCCATTACCTGTTACCTTTACTGTTTAATTTTCCTTCTGCATTTAGCAAGAGTTGGTCCATCAGTACCACGGCAGGACAGACCAGTCCGAGAAGGTACAAGAGTTGCTTCTATTGAAACTGGACTGGCAGCAGCTGCTGCCAAGTTATCTCAGCAGGTGAGCTTTCCAAATAGGGTCCTACCATCACTTTCCCAAAACGTTGCTTTTGGGAAACCTTTCATGGAACATTGTTTTCTATGAACAAATTACCAATGAGAAGATTTATCAAAGGAGGGCCTGCTTTTGGTCTAAATAATTATTCTATTCTACAGTCCTCAGAATTAAATGGAAAACCAGCCAATGTTTTAGTGTTACCTCTCTAAATCATTTTGATAACTGTGCTCGGAATGCCATGTTAGTCTTTCAAAGGGAAGGACTTTTTGGAATTGATACTGATTTCACCTTCTAAAGGATAAGGCAGATACCTGGAGGCAGCCTCTGATCTGCTGCTCCCCTTATCACTCTGCCTCTGTTGCCATTTAGCCCTCCTTTTCTCTGCACAGTTCCTCTACCGGCTGCTTCTCCACTGAGGCAGCTCACTGCACACACTTACTCTCCAGGTGGCCACTCTAGGAGTGTCCTTTTGGGTTGTCTTCAGCCCAGTTCGGGTAAATATGCCAACCCGACCACAATACATTGTTCTAATGCACCTATTAAAGGTACATATAGGGCAGCAAAGTAAAGCAAAATAATCAGCCCTTCGTATATTTTTTAAAAACTTTCAGTTATGCTTCTGGGTCTGCATTTTTCCCAGTGCTCATCACTTTTCTTGCATACATTGTTTCAGTAGGTGTCAGGTACAAAGAATCGGTGCCATCTTTTACTTTGCACTTCAGAAGATTTATTGCTTAAGCCTATACACACGAATATAGTCAACTAAAGTTCAGTATTAAATTGATGTCAGATAAGGCTCAACAAAATTCAAGAGGGGTTGGACTTAGATAGTTTCTGGGAATGTAATGACTCTAGTCTAATGATTCGCTTAACTCTGATTCTTAGCTCTTCCTGCTCTTCTCCTACATCAGGACACTTTCCTTAATGACTATTTATCGCTTTTGAAAGTTAATGATTGTTATTTTCTCTCTCCCTTCCCGTCTCTCATCACATGAAAGGAGGAGCAAAAGGGCAAGAAGAAAAAGAATACCAAAAAGAAATTATCTCCCAACAATGCCAATAAAATCCCTCAGGAAGGCAACTCTCCTGAACCTCGGCTGGAGTGCCATAGCAGTAGTTTAGCAGACCATGAATACACAGCTGGTGCCAGCACACTTGGGGTGGCCCAAATGAACAGAGGCCCTCAGCCCATGGCCCCGGGAGTTTTCCTTACACAACGGAGAGCCTCATCATCATCACAGAATAATGCAGCTGCCAAAGGTACTTTCCATAGATTTGTCTCAAGAATGGTGTAAGATTTGGTCAGCCAATCAAAGTTTTTTTTGGGTGAGGCTCAAAATTTTTATTATTTATTTATTCATTTGTGTGTTTGTTTATTTATTTCTTATTTACCTTTTTATAAAATGTATTGGCCAAATATATCTGAACAAGAGCTCTCAAAATTCCTAGTCTAAGCAAAAAAAAAAAAGAAAAAGAAAAGGAAGCATTTGATCATTAAGAATTAATGTGGAAGATGACTTCAAACTTTTCAGGTACTAGACCTCAGTATCAGGTTGAACTTGATAATAATTATAGGACATGTTGAGATATCCAAACTGCACAGAGTTACCCTATGTTAAGACGGGTGGTCAATAAATTCCCAAGTACTCAATCAGGTTAATAGTGATGTTAAAACCCTGGTATTTGCTTTAAGTATTACTTTTCCAATTCACATACCTTCCAAGTAGTAATTTGAATCTTAATAATCTGATATGTTCTTCACATTTGTCTGACAATTAGTACTTATCTTCAGATATTTTGAGGTTCACCTTCACTAAGGGATGTCTCCATGCCTTGCTGAGTACTACATTCCCAAGGGCAACTCTCTTGCAGACTCTCAGTGTGTCAGGCAAAAATAATCAGGAGCATTCATTGAGTTCAAAGCACAGAAGAGTTTATTATTGCTACCTTTAATATAAGAATCCAGTCAACTAACAATCAAATCTAAATTGGCATTAAATGAGGGTCAACAGAATTCACGGGAAGCTGAACTTAAGTCTCTTGTGGCAATGCAATGACTCCGAACTGATGACACATTTAACTCTGCCTTCTAATTTAGCCTGCTCTTCTATACAATGACAAAGAAAATAAAGGAAGAGGTAGTACCAGAGAAATTACTAAGAGCTAAAATAATTGCATTCTTTACACAGTTCATCCTCAGATATTCATTAAATAATATTTGAAGAGAAGTTTAGCTTTTTTGTATTTTGTAACTTTTTTCTAATTGAAAGGTTTTTCATTCTTAGAAGTGGCAAAGCAAATTTCATTTAATTCTTTTCCCAATGGAATCGGGTGAAATATGGATATTGAGAAAACGTGAGGATCTCTTAAGCCAACTGTCCCCAACCTTTGCGGCTTGGCAGCCCAGCTGGTGGAGAAGGGAACTGGACCATGTGAGTGGCAAGTTGGTGCATGTGCATGCAGCCCTTGTGCGAGCGGTGGGCTGGCACATGAGCATGCAGCTCAACTTTCATAGGTGGCGAACCGGCACGTGAATGTGCACAAATGCTCGCTGGACTGCCACGTGCAAGTTGCACTCTCTCCAGCCAGCCACTCACGTGGCCCAATTCCAAATAGGCCACAGTCTGGTAATGGGCTGCGACCCCATGGTTGGTGACCCCTGTCTTAAGGTATAACCAAAATTGAAGTACATAAACTTTGAATATAACTTTCAGATCATTTAGCTGCTGTCCAACAATTACCATATATACGGTATTTGGCAAGTCTCAGTTTCTTGAGGTACTCTTAGTAAAGAAATATGCCAAAAAAACCATACAGATAGTATAAAGTAGGAGCATCTGGTTCTTTAGAATCATATGGATATTTCAGCTGAAAAAAGGTGAACAGATGGCTTCCACAGACTCGGTTTTGTTTTTCTTTCCTGGTGCTGTAAATATTCCAGACATTTTCTCATACATGTTTGGAAAGGTGAACAGATGTGGAACACTTCTGAAGAACTGGATGAGTAACAACTGGATTTTACATTTTTCAGAAATGGGGATTCTATTAATACTTGATTCTTTACCCTGGCAGCCTTTGAAAAAGTCCTGGGTTCAACCTGATACTGAGGTCTAGTACCTGAGAAGTTTGAAGTCATCTTCCACATTAATTCTTAATGATCAAATGCTTCCTTTTCTGGTGTTTTTTTTTTGCTTAGACTAGGAATTTTGAGAGCTCTTATTCAGATATATTTGATGGCATTAATTTGGAGAAGACTTTAATGTATTTTCAATAGTATGATCACATACATATGGATTTTGACTGACATAAAACATGAATAATCAGTCTCTGTATTTCTTACTCATCCTGAAAAATCTTTGGCTTTACAAGTCACTGAGAGTTTATTCACAAAACCCACAGAGATTTTCTTGTAGCTATTCAGATAAAAAACTTGTACTCATTTTTATCTGAAAATAATTGTTTTTATAACTGGAATTGACCATCCAGTATATTGGCACATATGGGGTATTTGTTTTATTATGAGAGAGGCATGAATGGACAAAACAATGTATAAATTATCCTCAGAAACATTTAGGAAATGGGTCCCAAGATAGATCAAATTGTAACCTTCCCTAATTCAAGACGCAGCAACGAAAGGAGGAGGCAGGAGATGCCATAAAGAGAATACTTTTAAAAACTCAAATGAATTGAAGATGACACCATTTACTACTTGTTATAAAATCTAAGCACTAATCTGAAAATACCAGTTTCATAAATCAGTTTCATAAACTAATTTAGGATAAAACGGAATAACTAAGCAGTTTTTCTCAACAGATGAAGACAATTCTACTACACCTTAGTGTATAAGACGATATAATAATAGTTCGTTCAGTGGTGCGTCATTTCTGATGGCTCATTTGTACATGCAAAAACTAGATAGAGCTGCAGTAATTTATGATGTATGTGCTTCTTAATCCAAGGCATAGAATCAAGCAATAATATATAGGATTTGGGAATTATCAGATTAAAATATCACTTCAATTTTGAATTGATTAGGTGGCTATAAGCAACTGTTCTCTTCATCCTCAGCCTTATGGGGTAGGTAGAGATGCTTAAAGCATTTAACTGGATATAAAATGCTTTTGTGTTGAAGAGAAATGCAGTTGAATGTTTTATAAATCAATTTTCAGTCTCATTTATTTCATCCTTCTTGATCTTCAACTTCTAATTTCTTTTGGTTGCTGATGCTTTTGTTTTGTGGTTTACTGTGTCTCTCTTCTGTTACTTCTAGGGAAACGTACAAAAAAAGGCATGGCTACAGCTAAACAAAGGCTTGGGAAGATTTTGAAAATTCATCGGAATGGGAAACTTCTCCTTTAAAACCCGGTCATAATTGGGACTATCAAAGCTCAGCATATCCTGAGCTGTCACACTAGCTCTTCAACTCTTGAAGGACTCCAGTAGTATTGTGCAACATCTTAGGGACAATACCAGTTAACTTTTTGCCACCACTTTAATAAATTCTTTTTAACTTTCGGCAGTTAAAACCTGTACAGATACTGCTATAAATATTTTTTAATATAGATGTCCTTTCTCAAATTGCTGAGAGTGACTAGTTCGCAAAAAGTTAATACTCCAAGACACTGAGGATCATTCCAGTTTTAGGAAAGTATCCCTTTAACTTGTTTATAAGTGAGGAAAAAGCTGTTGTTTTTAAGAGTATGCACATTCATTTCAATTATGCTTCTTTTATCAAACTTGAATCAATTTTAAACAGGTATCTGGTTAAAAGGCAGAGTTTAAAAAGAAAAGTTTCTCAAATTGACTTGTAGACAAGGGAAAAAAATTTATGCCATGACTGTTTGAGATACAATACATGCATGAAACAATATGCATAAAGAAATAATCTAGTTTTCTTTATCTGGCTCGTGATAAATATGTTTTATTCAGAAGAGAAGTTAAAATTGCACTTCAGCACTGCTAAAACTTTCCCTATAACCAGACATTGGAGAACTATGGATGACTTAATTTATTTTATGTGCAATGGAAGATGATTTTTTAAAACATTATGGATTACAAATCCAATTTAATTGGGTAATGATTTGGATATAGGTAATTAATGAACTGGTGCAGTTCTTTGGACATCAAAGGGTTTTTTTTTTAAATTAGCTTTGGTTAGTGTTGGTTTGCATCTCTTTTCATTAATAAATTTTTAGCACTCCCACTGTTTCTTATATATATTGTTTAAACTTTGGTCCCATGGTAAGTTTTCCACACTCACTGTCTTTCTTCACATAATTGAATATCAATGAGTGATAGGAATTAAAGATCAGCAAACAGAAACAACCCTTCTCTCCCTGCTAAACTCTCACAATTATGTGTAATTGAGTAAAACATTACAAATCAATTGGTACCTCAAAGTCAAAGTCTGAGAACATTGACTCTTGACTGTACTTATATGACATGGTTTACAGCCTACAGGGGCTAAAGCAAAATCAAATCAATTGTACTATATCTTAGTATGTTGCGTGGGCCATCATTTTAAAGTGTCATTGTTTGCTTTGGCTTCTTATGTGAAGAGAGCCACTGTGTTTTTGTAAACCATAATTAATGGATTAGTGTGTTTACATCCAGTCTAAATTTGATGATTTTTTCTCTTTCTCTCTCTCACCTGTTCATGTAAAATTTGTTTACATGACCATGGAAACTGGAAGTATTTCTTTCTCCATACCCGTATATTTTTCATTCAGCATTGCAGTTTTGAAATTATATCCCCATTAATTTAGTTTCATGGCTAGGGTTAGGGTTAGGGTGCAATCAGCCATTAACTTGACGATAGCATTGTAGCTTCTGCTTGGGTGGTCATAATGCATTGATAATATGTAACATTGGAGATTATGTAGGAAAAGAGATGCCAGGTTCATCCCAAGATGCTGCTGCAGAACTTTGGACCTGCAAAGTGACAAAATGCCAGTTTTCTTTGTGCAGCCTGTGTGGGTGGCAGGCATATCATCATCACCATCATCATCAAAGCACTGTGAAGCGGTATATAAGTCTAAGTGCTATTGCTATTGCTGTCTTATAAAAACGGCATCATTAGTCAAATATCTCTTTCCTTATTTTTTTTGAAGGAACTTTTAATCTCCCTCTAGCAGTTCTAAACTCTAAAGTTCATGACTGATTATTTACCTCATAAATCACTTACGTTATCCTGAGATGAAACAGATGAAGATAATGGTTCTTTTTTCACCTCCATTTCCCTGGATCATAGATTAATCCTTGCATCATGTAAACAAATCAAGCAAAGAAGCTCTTGTCCTGGGACCCCAAGCACTTATTTTCTGATCTACAACCAGACCCTTTCCTTGAGCTGCATATCAGGAGAAAAAAAATGCCCCAAACAAGATTATTTTCCCCCAGAAAGGAATACACACAAACTTTTTAGAGCTTGTGAATCCATTTAATAATATTATAGATCAGCTGTATAAACCTCAGTTGCGAGCCCTGCAATGAGGTAGAAAGAGTGTGCAGCCCTATTAGAGAGGTATTCTGACATTCAAATCCATCCAAGCACTTCCTTTCAGATATGCTTGTCTGAAGGAACAAGGGCTGTGCTCACCTAAGGGTCAGGCCAGGTGAGACCCAAGCTTATCGACAGTTTAACTGGATACTTATTGCTTCTGAACTCTCTTAGTGTTTGGTGTAGAATGCATTATATTTTACATTAAACTAGCTTGTCTGCATATAAACACTTAGAGCACAATCCTATGCATGTTTACTCAGATATCAAACCTGTTGTGTTCCATGGAACTTACTCTCATGTATAGAGTACTATGTACAGGATTGTAGCCTTAAGGCGTTGCATTTGTTTCTCAGGCAATTCCAGATTTTCATTTATAGATACGTGTCTGAAAGCATATTTTTTCATAGAATCTAGCCTGTAAATAGCTTTTTAAAGTACTTTCTTTTTTATAAGATCAAAGTATCTTTAGACATTTCTTTCTATAGAATAGTTCATTAACCTTTATACAAATTTTTTGCTGAGTATTTTGCTGAGTATTTTAGGTTCCTGACTCTGAATGAGATACTCTGTTTTTATCCTCAATTTAATTCCTTTTTCTCCCTTTTTTAATTTTGGCATTGCCTGGAAAACAAGTAAAACTTTGTGCAGCCTTATACAGAATCAAATAATAGTACAAAATTATCTATTTAAGATACAATATGAAGAAGAATCTTCGACTTTATAATACCAGCTCCTTGTCTCAATTCTTGTATTATGAGGAGATACAATTATTTTATTAGCACCTTGTGAAGTGTTTCTGTGTTTTGTGATGATGTAATTTATTAATGTTTGTAGCTTTTTATATTTGTACATTTCTTATGAGCTTTGTTTATATACACATTACCTGGATGTGATGTCCATGAGGAAAAAAATAAAACAGCTATAGAAAACAACTGAGGCCTTATTAACTGACCTTTCTAGTTATGGTGAGTGACTGGGTCTGAATTCTCGGCATCAAAAATGTTAGTTGAATAGGGCCCCAGAGTTAAGCAAGTTTTTTAAAGCTTCCCTAGTATACTGTTATTGTCAAGCATTTATATAATATAACGCAGACATCATGCTGGTTTTATTATTATTATGTTTGTTTATGATTATTATTTTCACAACATGTACATTTCTAACAAAGTTTATTGTGGCTATCTATTACAGTGTTTTATTTACCAATTCATATCAAATGCTCTTGTATCAAGTCCATGAAATCTAAGTAAACTTAGATCAAAATTTTAAAAGTAAAATATTTCAGGTTTTGTATAGAATTTGTGTTGGTGTGTTTATTTATATACTATGTTTAAGTTGTTCTCCACCAGTGATTGAAGAGCATTCCATGCTTTATTGCTTTCAGAGGTGGTTTTCTGCCAAAGTATGCCAGTTCTTAAAGGCACATCTTCAGCTTCAAGTCAGTGTTGCTCAACCAGTTGAGTTCAGTATTGGAATCCTAATAAAATGGATGGTAATTCTTGGTCCCAGAAAATGAAAATTTTCTTGCCCTAGACAACCTCAATAAAGAAACATATATACCAGTTTGTCAATTCACATATTTTAAAAGCATTTCTCTTCCTGAACAAGGATAATCATAGTGGCTTTTAGTTCCTATTGGTCTGTGTGTTGTTTAGCCAATGACCTATTCACTTTAATTTCATACTGAAAGCATTGTTAGTGCTTATGTTAGTCTGCCCTTATGCTTAGCTCAGAACAGCCGTGCTTTAGCTGCTGCCATTTTATTCTGTTCCACTAGTAAGGAATATATGCAGCTCAAGAGTTGAGCAGTTGGATTCTTGGTGTTCTATGGGCTTTATTGCTTTCTGGAAGACATGTCATTACCTGGCTGGGTAACATCAGAAATAAAAGGGAGAGTAGGGTTTGCTGGCTGTTCACACGTATATAGCTTGCCCTGCCAACTTCAACTGAGAAAATATTAAAATTCTAGAGTGGTGTTTCTCAACCGTAGCAACTTTGTGATGTGTGGATTTCAACTCCTAGAATTCCCAAACCAGCATGCTGAGAACAAATCCTGGGAATTCCTGGAAGCTTGACATTCAGACAGATTGACCATCAACAGACACATAGAGATAAACTGCATCAATGTGCCATTTAAGAAAAGATGCAACCAGAAATAAGTGATGGAAACAAACAATCCCATCTTTCTTAGCAGCCAATATTCCGATAGGCAGAGAATAGCACCAGGTAAATAGTCAAAGAAGAAACAGTATCCTAATCTAGGTACCATCAAGGAAGAAACTGCACCCCAACCAGTACTGGTAGGGCAACTTTTTGTATTAACAGCCAGAAAACTCCAATGTGTAGCAGCAAAAATAAATGCAGTGTTAATGATGCTGTGTTATAAATACACCAGTCAGAGAGCAGGCATCTCACTCTCATGTAAAGTTTACTTAGGGATCACTAGATGTCAGCCTGTAGTAAGTAGGATGTTTAAACTGTATGATGACAACTAAAAATTACCTATTAACTTGGATCTAGACATTTGTATGTACTGTGTGTACTTTTATTTAAATTGTAAGAGTAAACAGTAACACAAAAAAATGGTATTTAAGAGCTGACACCTTAATAGCTCCCATGAGTAGAAGGAACCATGGCATTAGCCTGAGCATTTCCTTACTGTTGGCACTATCAAGGCAAAATTGCTCTTTCTGTTCGTGAAAAATTGTAAAATGGGGCTGGGGATTTATTTACTATACAGCTTATATATGGCTGCCCAACTTGCGATCAATGTGACCGTAAACACTATGCAAAAAAAAATCACCAAACAAAGATATCAAAACACAGCAACCAAAAACCGATATAAATAATTAGTTGGGAATTCAAATTTGTTGCACTCTTCTAACTATCCTGACTCAGGTGTTCCAGGAAAGAGCCAGGTTTTCACTGCCTTTCTAACAGCCTGGAGGGTTAAGGCCATTCATATGCTGGAAGCCAGGGGGCAGGAGCTGCAGTAGAAAAGATTTTTTGGGTTGCAAAAGATGACATCGTTTCAAAGAGGGGGGGAACCAGAGCAGGACCACATTGCTCTTTGGGGGTAGGTAATAGAAGGTGAAGGTGATCCTGCAAATGGGCTGGCAGTTTGCCATGTGGTCAATAGGTGATAACCATCACCTTAAATTGCATCCAGAAGCCTGTAGGAAGCTAGCACAGCTTTCAGGTAGTGGTGTTACATTTGGGTACTGAGCAATGCCAATAATTACCTGTGTCACTGTGTTCTGGACATTGTAATTCTAATTGTAGCTTCAAGGCATCCCCAGGCAAAGTGTACTGCAAGAATCAACAGGATGATTGAGATGTCCGTAAGTGAGGCCTCTTGATCTAGGAACAAGCACAATGGTGCACATGAAGGTTATGCAAATTTGGTAAAGCAAGCATGCAGGTACTTAATGAGGATGGCAACTGGAATAAGTATCTATTGGGAGGCAATAGGTAGTTTTCGACTTACAACAGTTTGTTTACTGGCCGTTCAAAGTTACATTGCTGAAAAAAGTGACTTAGGACCATTTTTCATTTTCCCCATGGTCACTTGATCAAAATTCAGACACTTGGCAATGGGCTCATATTTATGACAGTTGCAGTGTTGTGGCGTCATGTAAATCACCTTTTGCAACCTTCTGACAAGCAAAGTGAGTGGGGGAGCCAGATTCATTTAACAACCATGCTACTAACTTAACTATAGTGGTTCACTTAACAACTGTGACAAGAAAGGTCATAAAATGGGGCAAAATTCACTTAACAAATGTTTCACTTAACAGAAATTTAGGGTTTAATTGTGGTCGTACGTTGAGGAGTACTTGTACTATGTGATCAAGTTACACATCATTACCAAAAACTATATGTCCCGAATGGGCAAGCAATATGTAATTTGCAGTATGCCATTATTACAACAAATGTATTGATTTCCTGTGATGAAAAAAAAAAGTGGAATTCTGGTTGGCTGTTCCTGAATCAGTCAATCTTTATTATGGTCACAGATCAGTAAGTAAAAATATTACAACATAATAATAGTAAAAATAAAATCATTTATTGCGATTGATGGTGGATTAACAGTTGGGTAGTTAAAGTTTGCCTCATTTTACGGACAGCATAGCAGAATTCAACGACATTCAGAGAAACTACTTCTCTGACGACAGTAGTTGTCCTAAATATTTCTTTTGGATATGCATATATATCTTTAATCTTACTCTATTATCAGAATTTACCTAAAGTGTCACTATGTGACAATTTAAATGACAACATAAAAATAGTGGAGCTATAAAAACAAAACATGGGATTTACAATAAAGGACAACATTTGTAGCTCAGGATTGACCCGAGGGGTCCCTGGTGCTGTCTGAGCTTGCTTGTTTTCTTTCATTGCCCAAATTAGGTAACATCATCAGTGCTAGTAAGGAGTGCTGTTTCTATTCTGGTGGCTTACCTGTCAGTATTGGTGGGGTTGGTCTTAGAGATTCTTTGATTGAGCTGTTGGCTGTTGGCTTCTTCGGCAGTTTCTTCATTGGGGAACTTGATTGTGGTTTAATATTAACCTTGGTTACAATCCTATTCCTACTCCTGGTAGCGCCTTTATCAACTAACAGGTTTTATTAAAAAGCATCAGCTTTCAAGAGCTGCAGGTCATTTCATCTCTCCCAGAAGTTGTGCATGCTCCAATACTGGAGGTTTTTAAGAAGATATTGGACAACCATTTGTCTGAAATGCAATAGGGTTTCCTGCCAGAGCAGGGGGTTGGACTAGGAGACCTCCAAGGTGCCTTCCAACTCTGTTATTCTGTTCTGATCGATTCTGTTAAGATGTATAGTGCACACTAACAATGTGCCCAATAGCAGAGCAAAGCTGTAGATCTAAGAGCCTGGCAAGATGCATACTCAGAAAACCAAGGATTTAATCTGAAACCTGTACATGGAGCGTGTGGGACATGTAGGAAAGATAGGAAAGAACATGTTTCAAAACTGGAAGAATATTTTTCTTGGATATTGAAATGTTTATTCTTGAGCTTTCTGTGACATTTGAGCTCAGCATAAGAACTTGTACAAAGGTGAGAAATAATGGGGATTAGTCTAATTTTACAAGCACAGGGTATATAGCTAGTCATCCATATCCTGATTTTGTTTTCAATTCTGAAAGGAGTGACTTAGAAAATGCAAAATTATATGATAATCTAGATTACATCATCCATTCTTGATTTAATTTCTTATAACAATCAGTCTGGAAAGATACTTTTTAAATTCATTCAGTCTGTCGACTTCTTAAAAAATGTAATGTTTACTGTCCACAAGATGGCGCTCTGCTTCTGCATCAGAGCTATTATACTCTACAGTTATTTTTCATAAAATAAACAAAAAGGATAGTTCTAAAATGAGAACAAAACTTGTTTAATATTCAGTCTCAAGATTATTCCAGTAGTAGACATTTTGAACAGATGCCTAGTTGCAATGACTGACTGGGTCAGAGAACTTGTGCCTATTTTGTCCTTGTACAGTACAGGACCTCTCAGTCCAATGCACAAAAATTCATTCTGTATCATACCAACTTTAAACCAGTTGGAGCTATAAAAAACAATTCCCAAATCCTGAATTCGGCTTGGAAATGGGCTTGCTGCCAATTCAGCTGATGGAGACTTTGGCAACATGATCCTATCAGTCAGACCCAATTACTAATTTTACAGCTGAAAGTTGACAGTTTTTTCCCTAATGCCATCACTCTGCTAAACAACTAATTCCCATAACACTGTCAAACTATTTATTAAAACTGCATTATTATTATTTTCATCCTTTCTATTACCTTCTCCTCCCACTTATGACTACAACCTTGTTGCTTGTATCTCTACGATTGCTATTGTTTTATTTGTTTCCTAGTATGATTTGATTGCTTATTTAGTAACCTATGACTATCACTAAGTGTTGTATCTTATGATTCTTGATGAATGTATTTTTTTCTTTTTATGTACACTGAGAGATATGCACCAAAGACAACTTCCTTGTGTGTCCAATCACACATGGCAATAAAGAATTCTATTCTAAGTGAGTCCAAAATTTATGTTGCTAAGTAAGACATTTGTTAAGTGAGTTTTGCCCCATTTTACAACTTTTCTTGCCACATATGTTAAGTGAATCACTTAACAAATTAGTGAAAGATGAAACTGCAAAACAAACCTGCTCTCAAAGATTTTTAAGAAATTAGTGTTGATGCAATGCAACCAGGTTGATAAACTAAAGCAGGAACAAATTTAATGTCTGAGACAGATGAAATAAGCCCGGCATTACAGTTGTAAAGCAATGGGTTGTCCGCCATTTGAGAGAAAGACTAGACAGATCTAGACAAAATAATTAAATATACGCAGGGGTATATGGCCCCTTTATGACTGGTTCAGGAATTCTGGGAGTCCACAAGTCATAAAAGGGCCATAGTTCCCTATTGTTAACAAAAATATGTACTGTCAAGTCCAAGTTTTTCCAAGTTTTAACATAAGGCTGTGTATTACAAATTTCCCTCAATTTTAGGAATTTTAAGATATGTGGACTTCAACTCCCAGAATTCCCCAGTCAGCATGGGGAATTTAATTTATGTTTTTCATTTATTTAATACACATAACCCTTATTTTATCATAGAACTCAAAGCAACGTACCTATTGCATTTAATTGTTCATACGTATAACATTTAATTTTGGTATTCTATGTGAGAATCAGAATGTTCATATTATGATAGAAGGAATAGTAGACATCAATGGTTTGAGAGAGCTGCAAGCGACTGTATTCCATATTTTCAAAATTCACTGAGAATCATTTTCACTCAGGTCCCAAATTAGAAAGAAGGTGCTACTGGAGTCCTAAGAAAAACAAAACAACATTTTATTTCCTTGTAAAGTCATGTTTTGTGCTTCACTTATGAAGACTTCAGTTCAGTGCTGATTCATGCCAAGTAGTTTATGAACATACATATGCAATATTAAGCTGCATTTTGGTTGTGTGCAATGGTAATTAAATGTTTTAATAACTAGAAAAAAGATGCAAATGCAGTGTATTATAGTATATACAAATTATTTGACTATATTTAAATTCTTCCTTTATCATGGCTAAAAGAGCCATCTGATGTTCATGCAAGAATTTATTTTCCTGATTAAAGAAATAAATTATTCTACAACAAAAGTGTAAAACATACATGATAAAAAAAATATTTAATTTTCAAGGTGGCTGTATATACTTTATCTGGCTAATGATATTATTATTGCTTTCAAAAGAACATAGACTATTTGAGGTAAATTGAGTCAGTTGGATTAAGATGGGCAGCTATATAAATTGAATAAATAAACAAGTAATGTTCAGCCTGTTGTAATATATTAATAAAAGAAAACAGATATTGCATCCCAAATGTATCACCAGTTGCTGTCTGTCGTAGTAGCTTAATATTCCCTGCAAATTCCCATGTGGCTGATGTATGGAAAGAAGAAAGATCAAAGAGCCACCTACTGACCCTACCTATTGTATGGTCATATCATCTTCTGTCAATGACATGCTGTAATAAGCAAGATATGTATGCACCTCATGCTTGTTCAAGATTTAGCAGATCTTGTCCCTTACACTTGTTTGCCTATGTATAAGCTGTATGTTGAATGAAAATAACTGAATAGGACATAGTAGAAGATTGGGAAATCACTATCAATATATTTACATTACAAAGGAAAATGAAACAAAATAGATGCTTATTAGAGGCAAGATATATATTTGTAGCAAATTTACATAATGTAGAACCTGAATATGTGTGGCAACTATTCACGTTTTACTAATTAATAATTTTTGTATATATTTTTTTCTCAATCACAAAAGTGCAGATTTAATTTCTGACGGATTAACAGAGTGAATCAAAACTTATTCCATGTCTGAAGTATGATTTGGTGTGACAAGAAAACTGAATAACACATTTTATGCAACTGAACAATCACGTAATTTAAATATGCTATTTTAAATTAGTTTGGGGGAAATGTTAATGTAATAAAGGGGTAGTTTCTCTCCCTATCTCCTTTTCTTTCTTTTGACTAAATGAATATTTTACTCTGGAATATTCCTTTCTTTTATTATACACCTTAGAATAACACACACACACACACACACATACTGTTCATAGATCAGGGCTACCCAACATCATATTCTTCACATATATTGGATATTATCTTTTATTAACCTCATTCAGCATGTTTCAGTTAAGTTTACAACAGATTACAACAATTCACCAGGACATATGGAAAACATAAAGAATGCATGACTCATATGTGTGTAAAATTATATTAATGTTAACATATGCAGGAGATTTAAAATAAATAAAAGTAAGTACATATGGGGTAATTAACTTGGGAAATTAATTACTATGCCACAAAACATTGTGATGACTATTAACCTGGATGGCTTCAAAAAGATTTGAAAATTCATGGAGATATGTTTTAAGAAGGGCTGTCTTTAAAACTCATTATTTCTGTGTTCAGAACATGGCTCCAAACACTAGTTCTAAGCAGTCATTGTCAAAAATATTGATAAAAATTGTCAAAAATCTCTGTTTTGCTTGTTTCCAAGAAACGTGTGATTAGTTCATGTTGTTAGACTAAGATGGGCCTTTGTCTTTTGCTATTCTTTTTAATTTTTTTGATGTGGTACTTAAAAGAGCTGTAAATTATAACTAGGTAATGGTTTTGAGACCCAGTTTGGTAAAGTAGTTAAGGCATCAGGCTTGAAACTTGAAAATGTGAACTCTAGTTCTATCTTGGATAAGAAGTCGTCTAGGTGACCTTGGTCCAGTCATTTTCTCTCAGCCCAAGGACAGAGCCAATGTCAAACCACTTCTGAAAAACCTTGCCAAGAAAACTGTGGAGACTTGTAGAGCAAGGGTACCCAATCCCCAGGCCACCGCTCATTACCGTGGCCTGTTTGGAAGCAGGATGTATGAGTGGTGGGCCGGCGTGCACTAACTTACAGTTCCACTTGGACAAGCGGTGGGCTGATGTTCAGTCTTGTGCACAGCTCAACATGTGCAAGTTGAACTGCACATGCCTATGTGCCAGCTGCCTCTTCTGCAGGTTGAGCTGTGTGTGCGCTGGCCCATCACTTGTGCAGGTTGAGCAGCACACACCAGCCCACTGCTTACGTGACCCAGTTCCCCTCTCCTCCCCCAGCTGGGCTGCCAAGCTGCAAAGGTTGGGGATCGCTGTTGTAGAGAATCAGACATGATCAAATGGAATTAAAAAAAGAAAACTTTTAAAAGTCAGACTTTGGTATGAAACTTCTAGGGTGTCTTGAATTAGTCACTCTGCCTTAATTTAGCATAACTCACAGCAGTGTTATAGATCAAATTGGCAGGGGCTCATGTTCTTAAGCTCTTTCAAAGAATGGAGAAAATGATCAAAGAATTAATAGCACAGGATGAGAAAATATTACATCAAAATTTCCTAGACTTCTATATATTAAAGAAGAAATAGAAATATCTGTTCTAGGTTTTCTAAAACCAAAAATCTTTGAAATGTATTTTATATTCTTTAAGAACAGAGATAAGAATCGGCTATATGTTTTTTTCTAGTTTGAAATATAAAAAATATGAACCTAGAAATATTCTGAATGCAAATTTTTACATCCACAAGGAAATTATACATTATTATATTTGTTATTGATATTTTGAAAAAAAGTGAAATCTTTAAAAATAAGCATTCACAGCTATTAAAAACAATTAAAAATTGTAATGATAATTTCATTTTTAAATTTATTACAGTGTTATTGATATCTTGATTTCTTTTCTATATTTTTATTTTCTTTCTTGACCTCTAACTATAAGAATTCCTGTAATTCTAATTTTACATTCGTATATTTAATTTTAGTCAGATACCTTGAAATAAAGATACTACTAATTTGCAAACTACCAAATTCATTCATTCCAATAGAGGTATAATTACCTCACTGTTTGAACAATGTATAAAAATTAGAGACTGTTTTTTTAAAAAAAATCTAAATTGGAAGACTTACTCTAATGTTCTTTTGAAATGAGAATTTAACTAAAGCACTCTAAAGTCCCCTGCTGCGCTCAGGCAAGTTGAAATTAATTCAAGACGGCAGATAAAAATTTTAACCAGCCCAAGTGGAGATGACGGATGTGACAGCTCTCAGTTAAAATGTCTTTTAGTGGCAAATGCATGCATATTAGTCAAGTGATGTGACATAACTGTCCTGGCTGAGAGAAGATGAACCAATGACCATTTACATGAAGAACAAAGAAAAATCTTAAGGAGTTAGTAATAGATAGAACTAGAAAGAGAATGTACAATATAGCTTGCTTCTAGCTTAAAGAATTTGAGTGATTTAACCTTTTAGTCTTTAAATGAGTTAAAAAAGAATGCAAGCATGAATTTAAATGAGACACACATAACTTGTTAAGAAAAGAAAGTGTAACCATAAACCATATCTTGTGGACGCTGATCTGGCAGTAAACTCTGCTGAAAATAGATAGGGTTGTGCTATTTTTATATACTGAAAATAACAGTAAAATACAAAATAATCCTTCAAATTGCTAAGATGCTTACTAGCATTTAATTTCCTTGGGATGATTTGATTATAAAATATCACTGTTAAATAAGGTAATTGTAAGTGTCCATTTGAGTTACAAAAGTGTTGAACAAATGCTCAGTCCCCATAGTTATTGCCATTATAAGCTGTAAACCGCCCCGAGTCTTCGGAATGGGGCGGTATATAAATGTAAAAATAAATAAAATAAATAAATAA
>JANHFL010001929.1:61242-80153 GCA_032468155.1 Oxyrhabdium leporinum | reverse complement strand
TGGTCGATGGTATCAAAAGCCGCTGAGAGATCTAATAGGACTAGGACAGAGGAGCATCCCCTGTCCCGGGCCCTCCACGTTATAGCAGGCACTCTATATTTAACAGAGTGCAAATCAATCAATCAATTGACTATCATTTGAACATGGCAATTAGGAAGTAGAGATTGCCATATATGTTTATTTTTGTGTGGTCCTAAACTAGGTAATGTTGGAGAAGTCCTTGTAAACTTGGCATTTTTGGAAACAATGCAACTTACATAAATATAGCAGTTATTTTGTTTCAGCTTCAACTACTTTGTTTAGTTAAAATTAATCTACGTGACGCTGGGAATGTGTGACCCCATTTCTCATATGCGTTATATTTTTAAAAAGAAAAAGATATATGGAATCAGCTTCTTAATGGGAAGGTTCATTGTTCAGCAAAATTCAGCTTAGTGTAGTGCCAGTTTGGCCTAGTGTGCTTCAGGCACCAAACTAAAAAGAGGGAGACCATGAGTTCTAGTCCATCCTTAGCCGTGAAGGCCAGCTAGATGACTTTGGGCCTGTTAGACTCTCTCAGCTGAACTCACCTCACAGAACTGTTGTAGGGAGAATAGGAGGAGAAAGGTGTGTGGAATATATTTGCCACCTTGAGTTATTTGTAAAAATAAAGGTGGGATACAAATTAAATAAATAAAATTGAAAAAAGACACATGACTCAATATGATAAAGCCAATGAAACTGAGGAGTTGATTCAAAGGTGTGATTCAATCCAACTGTCCTCAGTCTCAAGTTTAATGATTTCTAATTAAACATTCCTAAAACCCAGCATTCTTTTCAAAGGGAATAACAGCTGGTAGGCAGTCCCTGAGCCCTCCCAGGCCCTGCCACAGGATGTCAGGGGGTTGATTGCTGAAAACTGGTGCAATTTTCAGTTTTTGTTTAAAAGCATAACAGACTTCACATACTAAAAATAAAAACCTCAATAAAATATAATGGGAAATGAGATCAAATATTAAATACAGTATTAAATACTGAGATCAAATATTAAATACAGATAGAAAATCTTTAGCATATATTTTAACATTTATAAAAGTACTTTAAGGACAATCAACCCCTCTGGAGGAGAGAAAAATAATATTGATATTATTTTTATTTGTTTAGATGGGTCAACATTCACAGTGCCTAATAATTGTATGGTGCAAAATTGCAATATCTAAGGTTGAATTGTCAGTAATTCAGTGCCAACGTTAAGAAACAAGTAAAATATTATTTCCACAAGCTAAGGGACATCTTAAGGAAACTGCTAAGTCAAGTAATTGCAACTCTTAAGGCAGCAGCACTTTTTCTTCAGTTTCTCATGAAAATGAAAACAAGCAGGAGGTGTACTCATGCATCACATCTTCAAAATTATTTGTGGACATTACGTGTACAGCCCTATGATCTTTATTTAGATGTAGGACATTTTCAACATCCTCTAATCACTAACTACCTTTAGCGTTCAACATCTGGAAAACAGACGAATATATGCCAGATTGAAACTCATGTCCTCCTTTGCATAGGATTGCAAGAAATAGCTTGTTTAAGTTTTAATGGGCTCAACAAAAAAGTATTCTTTTCTTCATTAAAAGTATGAATCATTCATCCATTGATTTCCATGTATGAATAAGAAATTGAGTCATTAACTGTATCAAGGAGAAATAACCATGGCTCTTTAGAAAAATCAGAAGTATAGACAACCCTAGGAATATAATATTCTTCTAGTTCTTGAAAAAAGCTCTGTGCCACAACAAATTTTTCAGCCAAGCATCTCCTTAAAGCGCCTCTCCCAACCAGAGTAGTGATCCATTTTAAAGGACTGAAATGGATTGGCTGCATGGCTTTACTGTGCTCATCTGCATCCTTTCCTCTAGCAAAAATGACATCTCTTCAAAGCACTTCGGTTACAGCAAAGCAGTATATATTGGTGTCCTGCCTGCAGATAACATCAATCATTCTTTAAGTTTTCAAAAGAAGTGGGATATGTTAGAGTCAAGGTTTCTTTTCCCATTTGATAAACAATTTTTTTCTGTTTTGATAAATCATTTTTTCACCTTGGAAGAAGCTCTTAAATATTTTTTATGTGTCAAGGAACCCTTGCATGCCTCTCTCTCTCTCCCTCTCTCTCCCCCTCTCTCTCCCTCTCTCTCAAACACACACTCTGAAAATTTCACAATACAATTTATTTCTAACCTATACAATCTATATTTATATTTACAGTAGTAAAGCAACAGGCCTGCAGCATTCCCATTACCTCAAGACCTAAAATAATACAGTGCACAAAGTTCAAGAAACTGTTTTAATTCTTTTAAAAATCACAATATCTCAGGAAATTCATAGCAACCCTCTAGCAGACTCCCAGTTGAGAAAGGCTGCTACAGACATCCCCAAACAAACAGACAAAGAAAAACTACCTGAATCCACATCAGAGGCTGATATCCTATAGCTCAGCTTCATGCTCAACAGGTAGAATGGGAATTGCCTAGAACAGTGATGGCCAACCTTTTCGGCACTGAGTGCCCAAAGCGTGCACGTGCATGCACATTGCCAAAATGCAATGCGCACCTGCCCCGGAATATGCGCCCTCCCCCATGCATGCACCCTGCGCATGTATACACATCGCCCCACATGCACACACACCCTGCATGCATGGCAGAGACCCGAAGACCACGCATGCCATAGGTTCGCCATCACAGGCCTAGAAGATACCTCATTGGATCTGCCAAGTTGTCTAAACTGAAGATACTTCTATCCTTCCGAAAAACCTTCTCTGGATGAACTTGCTTTGAACTCCAATGGCTGTTTCAGCTATGGGGTCCCTGAGAATCTCCTTGTAAAAATTCTTAAAGATTAAGGTTACTGATATATTTAGATAGATATATCCAATAGTAGCAACCTCTATATTTTGTTTTCTTTTAATTTGCATCTGACTGTCCTGACACCTTTCAGTTGTATTCTTTAATTAGGCATATACTGCCAAGAGGAGCTAAAGTGGATTTTGCCTTTTTTGTCCCATGTGGGGTCTTCTCTTGTGTCAGACTTCTGGGGGCAAACATTTATCTGGCTCTGAAGGAGAAAAATGGAAAACTCTGGAGAAAAAGCTTAGCTATTTTCAGAAGTGAAACCCTTAGCCCTGGGTATATACCTAATATACAATACAAAAGGGTATAATATAATACAGTACAATAAGGGTATAGCATACTGTTTATACTGAAATATACAGTATAAAAGGGTTCTGCTAGCTTGTTAAACAGGGATATGGTGGGTGAGAACTCTTTGGTTTTTAGAGTTTTGAATGCTATAGGGATATCTTAATTTTCAGGGCAAATTGGTTTGGGGATTTTTGAGGGTACAGACTTGGAGCTTGACTTGAAACAAACAGTAAGCATCATCAGTCTACTTTATAACTTAAAAATTCAGAAGATGATGTACTTTTTAAAATTATTAAGCATTTAATTTAATTTTAATTGTATCTCAGTTGCTTTACACAAAGGATAATGGTATCACAGATCCCCAATTCTTTATAGAACTATATATACTGTGAGATAATAGTATGTGAAGCTGTACTGATCTGATGAAATTTGGCTTTTTCTCTCCTTTGAATATCACTTCTACAAGGCCATATAAAACCTTACATTTGCATTATATTAAGTATACTGGAAATATAGTTACAGTATAAGTACCTGAGAAACACGAAAAATATCTTTGGCACATTTCATCTTGGGCACTTCTTATACCCTGTTATTTCAATCTTACCTTATTCAAAGGTAAGAATAAAGTATTTGGGTCCCTTTTCAAAGCTTTTAATTTGATATTTGACGTTTATCTTAAGTTGGTTTCCGAATTTGAAGTGGTTTCCCTTCAGGTGTATGCTTTTAGTCGGTGTGCCTTGCTCTCATTTCTCTATTTCTTCACTGGGAAAGTAGGATTTAGTCATCCTAACCCTGTGCTGTAGCATGGAAGACATTGTCATCTACTTTGACCCAAGAGAGCAATCCAACTTTGGACCTAAAGGTTTTCTGCATGTGACATATTTCCTGGTTCTCCTTATCTACTGCAAAAAAATTATCTTAAAATTTACATTACAACTAAAGTTATCTAAGACTGATAAATTTAGGATTCCATATGCCATATGGAATTGCTGAAGAGGTGTGCTTTCTTGTTCACTTGTTTCTTGTTCAGTTAGGTCACAGCTATGTGTTCACAAAGGATGTGAGAATATCCTTTCGTGGTTGTGGTGGGGGGGGGGAGGGAGGTCACAGGATCCATAAATACAGTGCATTCTACACCAAATCTTGGATTAAAGATGTTAGTTCCTAATATATTCATGTGTGTAATGAAAACCAAGCCAGTGGTATAATATAAAGTTTAGTTTAGTTTAGTTTATTTGAATTTATATACCGCCCCATTCCGAGGACTCGGGGAGGTTTATAACTACAATTACAAACATGGATAAAAACCATTTAAAAACTCCTTTTAAAACCCCGTTTAAGACCAATCAAAAGGACTTTAAAACCAATTTAAATCAATTTAAAAGAGCCGTTTAAAAGAATTAAAAAGAAAACCAATTAAAAAACCCCTCCCTAAAGAGAAAATAGACTGATTGTTCATGATTCTAGCTTCATTTCACATCAGGACTTTTTCTATTATAGCTTAACATTTTCATCCGCCTTCATTGTTTGTAGTAGTTAACTCCAGATGACTTTCATTAACAAAGCAACTAAGTTTGATTAATTGTTGGACAGTGCTGATTTTTTTTTGGGTATGTTGACCAAATTGTCCTAGTCTAAGCAGTGAGAAACTAACAAGGCATAATAAAAACAGAAGAATAGTTAAACTTTTTTTTCAGAAAAATATCTTTTCTTTTATTTACAGAAAAGTTTAGCTGAGCTAGCTGGTTGCACCCACATCAGGGAAAGAATTCGGCTTCAAACATTCAGGGACAAAATTATTTATTAAATGTTTGCCAATATAGAAAACCTGTAAGAATTATTAGTATACAATTTTTTTGGGGGGTGAGGGGAAGAAGTAAGTATACTTTATGACTGACTTTTATGGTGACCAGCAACTGGAAACACTTCATAAATCTACTACTTTCCAAACAAAGGATGCCATTAGCGAAGAGGTAATTTCTGCACGGATTATATGTGATGGAGCTGTCTGTCGTTGCAGATAAATTATCACTAATAAAAATTTTGTTTCTACTGTTTCGCTGCTCAGACCAATGAGAGCCTTTCCAAAACTGAGACTTGGCACCATCCCACATCAATCTTGCAAAGGTTGCATTCATCTTGGCAGTCCAGCTAAATTAGAGAAAAGCATGCGTGTTATTTTAAACAATGGCAGGTTGCCATCTCCCCATAAAAAGGATGAGATTTCCATTAGCATCTGACATCAGTTTGGACCCAGAAACAGCAGATTTCACAGCAGTTCAGTAAACAGTTTAAATTTGTTCCCCGCAGATGATGTGAAACCCTGCTTCTTCTCTGCTCTTAAATGTATATCTTAAATGATAATGAATTAGAAGGTTTTCTGCTTTTCAGATGCTGCAGCTATACAGTCTTGGGGCCTATTGCAGCTTATGTTATTTCAAACTCGAAATAATTCTGACCTTACTCTCCTGCATTTGCTAAATATTTATCTCAACTGGGTTTTTTTCTGATTAGAGGCAGAAAAAAAATAAAGTCAGTTTAAGATTAGCTATAATTTCCTTTATGTCACTGTGTTGTGACATAAACATACACACTAGAAAGAACGAAGCTTGTATATTTTCTTAAGAGGCATTGTGGGTACTCTGTTCCCCTACTAAATTTCACAGAGATGCTATCCAACTCTCTCTGTTTAGTCCAAGTGGACTAAATTGGTGGAATGTTGCATTAATTTTAATACAGATAGCAATGCTTCCTACCAGCTACAATCAGAAATCATAAACTGCATCATGTACAATCACAGAAATGGTTGTTGAGGATAAAGAAAGGACAACTAGTTTTAAAATATTTCTTTTTCAGACATGTTGCTTACTATTAGATAAATTGTAAATGCTGAAAATGTTTCTACCTCCCTAAACCCAGATATAGTACTGGACATTTATGAATCGGATAGTGCTGGGACTTAGGATATTTGTCTAATAATTGTTTCATTTACAGATATTCAAATAGACCTTATTAAAAGTAAACACACACATACACACACACACACACAGAGCATCCAACACATCTGTCAAACCTGTTTCAGGTTCCCCAAGTGAGCAACAGCTGTCTTTCAGCATCTGAAGATAATATTCTGAGCTTTATTAAACATATCCTGCTCGTTTCAAATGCTAAAAACTACTTCAATTCTTACAGATATAACAATGATTTCTAAGCAGACATTAATGCATTTTTTGCCTAGTCTCTGGCTACCCACAATCCATTAGCTAAATCAGAGCAAATGATTCCTATGTATTCCATTTATGAGCCTCTAGCTCAGGGCTGTCAAACTTGCCTAGTTTAGCAAAGGAAAACAAGTCTCAATACATCATGGGATGCTGCCATGATGATGCGAGTTTGACAGCCCTGCTCTAGGTAATATCCACACTATCTGTTTGTAGTGTTGATTTCCCCAAACATATTGTGAATAACAAGCCATTCAAAAACCACTTTGTATCTATAAAAATAACACTGGGAATAACTTCCAGAGATATCTAATTTCTGTTCATCTAGAGCTGTGTTTCTCAGCCTCAGTATCTTTAAGATGGATCAACATCAATTCCTCACGCTGGCTGAGGAATTCTGGGAATTGATGTCCACCCATCTTAAAGCTGCTGAAGTTGAGAAATCCTGGCCTGAAGTTGAGAATGACAAAATGATCAGGGGCACCTTAAATTTTGGGTAGCTTGTTACAGAGCAAGCTTCTATGTAATAAAATAAGCCAGTTTGTGGTGGTACCGTCTCCAATCTTCTGACTGGCTTGGGCAGTGCTGGCAGAGAAAGCTGAGCGAATTGATTGGAGGAAGGTTATGGCTTTCTGTTTGGTTGTGTCCTGTTAACAGGACCCTTTTGTTCCTTTTCTTTAAATAATAAAGGACACTTGGTATTTGTTCTGTAAAGGTAAAATACAGAAGGTAAAACTGTGGCTGAAATCTAAACATCAGGGTTCTTTCTTGACCTTTGGCAGCACAAAGTCTGGTTTGGAAGCCGGATATTTTTGCCGGTTCAATGGCTTGCTGAGAAAAGATCACTGTCTTTCCACTGCCAAGGACAGCAGGCAATCAGCAGCTTCAGCTGGGATCACTAAGGGGGCAGGGGACAAAGCCTTCCCAGTCTAACAACTGTGCCTGGCTAATCACGCCTAGTGTCTGCCCAGCTGTCTGCAAGCAAGGTTGCTGAAAGAAGCTGCAGTGGTTGGTGGATAAATGAGTAAAGTAGGTACATTGATCGTGGCTTGTGTGTGAGCATGCAACTCCTACTTCTGCCTTTGATGAACCTCTGGAGGTAAAACATTGTCCATCACTGGCTTAAGGGTCTCACTGGATGAAAATCAAGAGTTCTATTTTAAAAAGAGACTGGACAGCCATTTTGTCTGAAATGGTACAGGGTCTCCTGCTTGAGCAGGGGGTTGGACTAGAACAGGGGCGTCAAATGGCTGGATGTGTCACGTGTAGGCCAAGCCCACCCCAGCTCTGCGAAGGGCAAAACATCGCAAAATGTCACGTGACGGCAACGTGACGTGGCGATTTTGACACCCGTGGACTAGAAGATCTCCAAGGTCCCTTCTGACTCTGTTATCCAGATTAGTCTGAGATAAGTGCTTTCATGAAGAAGGACCGTTGGAGCAGGCAGGCACTCTCAGAAATATTGAAGGTTCAGGCAATAGCCGTTCGTGAAGCCAAAAGAAATAACAGCAAGAAATGCACATTTCCCTCTCCCTTGGCTCCACTAACCCCCATTTTTGAGGTCTTTGCTCTCCAAATGGCTTTACTCTTGAAATAATTTATTGTTTGAACAACTTTTGTGAAAAACTAAAATCTTCTTTGTAAACTCATATTAGGATTTTCTTTTGAGTTTCTTTATGAATACCGCAAAGATTAAAAAGTGTACTGGGGATATTTTATTGAAGGCAGTCCAAGTACTAGATATTCAAAGTGCATGAATGGATTACCTATTCCTCATTTGTTCTAATTTTCTTTCTTTTTTTCTTTTGCGCTCTATCTCACTGAGGCTCTTTCACTTATTACATGAATCATAATTCATATAATTATGATAATTCGAATAAACCAGAGTTTTGAATTGTAATATATCAGTGATTTCTCTTGTGGGGAATGAAGGAATCACTGCTATTGAATCACTATGACAGAACCAATTTTAAATCTAGAAAATGAAGGCGTAAATGGGAAGGGTTCCATATACATCACTCCTATTAGATTTACAGCAATATCTAGATGGCCTTTGTATTTCCTCTGTATTATTATGAGTGTAGACACAAATGGGAAAAGAAATCCCAGGGTCATGTGCTCACATTTTGTGACCTTCTGACAAGCATAGTCAACAGGGTAGCCAGATTCACTTAACAACCAAGTTAGTAACTTATCAACTGCAGTGATTCATTTAACAACTGTGGCAAAAAAGGTCATAAAATGGGGCAAAGCTCACTTAACAAATGTCTCCCTAAACAACAGAAATTTTGGGCTGAATTGTGGTTTTAAGTTGAGGACTATCTGTATAGAAATATTTCTGTTTTCCTGGCCTAAAGAATCCAGCAAACCTATAGGCTTTAGCAAATGAGTCCAGTAAATTGTATTGAGTGAGAGAAACACATTCACAATATAACTGGTATTATTTTATATAGTTGCAGAGATGCAAATATTCTGATCTGAAACAATAGGATCTAACCATAGGATCCTTGGATGAAAAGCTCTAATTTGTTTTTAGGATTCATTTTCGGTTCTTTAACCTTATGCATTTGTCTCATTCCAGCAATAACTTGGACACTTCAGTGATGGATGGGAATTATGGAAGCAGGGATCTTCTAAAACATATAAAGAATGGTTGCTGGAATTGTGTATGTCTAGTTTGATGAAAAGAAGGACTCGGGGTGACATGCTAGCAGTGTTCTGCCACAAAGAAGAGGGAGTCAAGCTATTCTTCAAAGCAACTGAGGGCAGGATAAGAAGCAATGGGTGGAAACTAATCAAGGAGAAAAGCAACTTAGAATTAAGGATATTTTTTTAGACAGTTAGAACAATTAATCAGTGGAACAACTTGCCTCCAGAAGTTGTAAATGCTCCAACACTGGAAGTTTTGAAGAAGAGATTGGACAACCATTTGTCTGAAATGATATAAGGTTTCCTGCCTAAGCAGGGGGTTGGACTAGAAGATCTCCAAGGACCCTTCCAACTCTGTTATTCTATTCTAATTTGGGCCAACTCCAGGAGATAGTGAAGGACAAAGGACATGCTATGGTCCATGGGATTGCAAGGACAAGACTTAGTGACTGAATAATAGCAACCAGGATGTACCAAAAGTCTCATTTCCTGACAAAAATGGAGTAAATAAGTGTTTTTGCCTTCTTTTAAGGTTGGAAACTCTTATTAATCTATTAAACAGTTTAAATGAGAATACAGTGTTAAATCAATGCGTGTTACCTAAAGTTTTGTTGCTGTTCTTTAAAAAAATGTATTTATCATGTTTATATCTTCCATATTCATGGTCAGACCATTTGTGGCGTTTCAGTAGTGTGGGAAACTCGCCTCACCCCCAAAAGAACGAAATATTTTGGGAAATATTAAAAAAGGCAGAATATTAGGAGAAATGGGGAAACATGTTCTTAGAGGCAGAAAGCAGCCCCCTCAGTCTTTCTTAATAGCCCACAGCAGATGCCAGCAGTCAAGGAAATGAACAGCTTATTGAAAGAGGAAGCCAAGTATCTGGATGGCTCTTATTCATAAGCAAAGCAAATACTGCAGGCAGAAATCCATTCAAGACAGGATATTTCGAAACTCCTTGCAGCCATGTTTGATAGCTAACAAAGGCAGAATGGTAGGATTAGAAAGCAGCCCCTCACCCAAGATCCAACACAGGATGAAAGCCATTAGCCACAATAGGAATTGTCCAACACCCTTTCAGAACACATGCCCTGTCATTGCACCACCCCCAGAACGGTTCAAACTTCAAAGTCACAGAAACCTATAACGATCCATTCACCCATTCAACCATTTGGTCAGCTGCCCCAGAACCACAAACTCTGGTGGTTCAGCTTCATCAATAAATGGACCTTTCTTTCCAATCAGCCTCCAACCTCCATTTTATTTCCAGCCTCTTTCTCCCGACTTGGAACTGAACCAGATGGATTTTCCTTCCAACAACAAACACTCTTTCTCCTGCCTCTTCCTCCTCCTCCTCCATTGCACAAAATGCATTAAGGAGGGAAAGACAAAAATGCAGGGCAACCCTTTGTGAAAAAGAGAATTTTTAAAAAAACGTGGGACTTGGCATGGCATGAACTGCCAAACTGAGGCAATTTTTGAGGAATGCATTTCCTTGTCTGGTTAGCAAGTCAGCCTGAAGGGTAGATCTTTTCACATCTTTTGACTTTTCTGTATTTTGCTTCCTTTTCTCCTTGTGCTGGGAAACATACAGGAGACCTCTCAGAAGGGGCTTTCGTCCCTCTACTCTGAGCATGCCTGGACAATTTCAGGGGTGGGCTTCTGGGGGTTTGCAGGGGTTTAAGCAGACCCTTAGCGAAGATTCTTCATGGTTCGGCAAACCACCAAATCCCATTCCTGGCTGGCCCTGCCCACTCCTCCCCTCCGCTCCCAGGAGTCTCCACGTGGCCCATTTTATAAGCAGGTAAGTGCAGGGCGCAAGCGGAGGCTCGGGGAGGCAAGAAATGGGCCTGCCGGAAGTTCAGGAAGGCCGGAAACAGGCCTGTTTCTGGCCTCCAGAGAGCCTCCAGAGCCCAGGGAGGCAGTTTTTGCCTCCCCGGAGGCTCAGGAAAGCCTCCGGAGTCTGGGGACGGCAAAAACACCTCCCCATCGTGGTGCAGGAGGCCGACTAAGCCACACTCACCATGGCCACGCCCACTCAGCAACCAGGCAGTGAACCCATTGCTATACTTTTTGAATCCCACCCCTGGACAATTTGCACCCTGGAACTTACTTTTCTTCTGGAAAGAGGCAATTGCCTGCTGTGACTAGCTGCCCCGATTAGAATACTCCAGTTGGAAGGAGCCATTTGGGAGTCTGAATCCCACCTTTAATCCAGATCCAAGCCTCTCTGGCAGATGTTCCTGCTCACCAGCTGTGGTTCCATGCTCAAAACTGTGGGGATTAACGGTGAGGCACACCTCCCTTAACTAAACCACACCTTGCTCTGATTAGATTATTAGCCAGACAGTAATTTCTTTACCGTAATCATTACTCTTGTATTTGCTAAAGCATGTGGGTTTTTGGGCTTTGTCTTAATCCTGTCAGAACCAGGGTCTGCTAAATGATTTACTACCTTAATTAATTAAGAATACTTCTTTGCTTCCCGGGTCTTTATGTTTCTGTGCACGTATGATCTGTAATATTTTACTATAAATAAAGTGACACCAGCACAGATGGATAAGCGAAGCTAGAGAGACAAGCTTGAGCTGGTTCTGGTGCGTGAACATCAACTTTGCTTCATGATTCCTACACAAAACCACTCTTATTTTTTCCCCCTCTTTTTTTTACGGCGATTCTCACGGGCCATTTTTTTCTTTTCTTTTTAAAAAAGTACCTACAATTTTGACCTACCGGAATAGAAGGTTTTAAAAATATCATTTTATCGTAAGTGTCAACAAGAATCATTTTTGCCAACTGGTATATGACTGGTCAAAGCAAGTACGTTGACCGATTCCAGTTGGAGCTGCTTTGGGTTGAACAGGAAGAGGGCAGTACCAAGGGATCCAGTGGATCGTCGGTTGATGTGTACGATCTCTAATCCATGCCTTTTGGAAGCCAGAGACTTTAAGTTGAGACTTATTGTGCGTTGAGTACAATCCACTAAAAAAGAAAATGACTGGTCAAAGCAAGTATGTGTCTGAAACAAGAACATTCTAGGCAAAGCATCTCTATCACAGAAATTTTCTGCCGCAATGACAGTGGAAGATTATCTCATCTTAAGGTGTCCTTTTTAATAAATTGTTTTAATATTTCTACCTCCCTGAACAGAGCCTCAAAAAGCAACACAAAATCATCACTTAACCTACGTAGGTTTCTCTTTTGATCTCTACTCCTTTAGTTGTCTCATCTTGTCTTGTATATCAAGAACTAAAATAAACAGGAGTAAAGACTACACACATTCTTGCTTTCCTTTCTTCTTCTTTTTTTTTCTGAAAGAGTGCTTTCTATTTCCCTGGTTTCCATGATCGGTGCCTTCAAGAGTTCCTGCTAGGTAAACCTTGGCAAACAGAAGGGCTCTGCCTGCCCACCCAGGATGCCAATACACCAGAGCTGCTTTTCCCCATCAAATGGGCATTTTAGACTGAGAATAACTTTATTGTCACTTTAAATGTACACTAATCAGCATACATTAAAATGAAATCTCGTTGCATACAGCTCTCAAAGGGTCACCACCTCCAGTATACACTACACAAACATGACAAATATAGAAACAAATAAATAACAAATAAATAAATAAGAAATTATGCATATACCCACCTAAATTATATGACACAGAGAAACAACATGGTGTAGTTCAGACGTAGACATGTACAGGGTGAGAAAAATGAATCCTGTGAGTTTACAAGATGGATGGCATAAGGAACAAAGCTGTTACAGAATCTGGTAGTCCTGCTAGAAATACTTTGAAACCTCCTCCCAGAAGGAAGCAACGGGAACAGTCCATGAAGTGGGTGTGTGGGGTCTCTAACAATGCTTCGATCTCTAAGCACACAGCAGTATCCTGAATAACTGGAAGCAAGCTTCCTATAATCTTCTCCGCTGTCCTCACCACTCTCTGTATGGACTTTCTATCATCTGAGGCACTGCAGCCACCAAACCAAACAGGATGCAGTTTGTTAAAACGTTCTCAATCGTGCTTCAGTAAAAAGTGGCCAGAACAGAAGGAGAAAGATGTGCTCTCTTCATCTGATGCAGGAAATGCAGACGCTGGTTTGCACGCTTCAGTAAGGATGACATGTGGAGTTTAGATTCTTAGTTATCTGCATCCCCAGATACTTAATACTGTTGACCACCTCTACAACTGCATCCTTGATACTGAGTGGAGTATGACCATGCTGGCTCTTTCTAAAAACTACAATGATCTCCTTTGTTTTACTAACTATCTTTGTATAGTGAGTGTCACATTCATACTCTGCTTTCTCTGCAGGGAAAAAAAAAAAGGAAATGGGGCTCTCCCCATTAGATACTCTCTCTTTGCATGGTTGAATAATTTAGCTTCCTGTTCTTTCTGTTATTCCTGTCATCCACAGTTTTGCATTTCCCCCTCCACTTCATCCAGTCTGCAGCATTAGCATGGCACGTGCCTACAGCTCGCATGTCTTCATGCAGGTGGTCCATCCATCATCCTTGGGGCTTCCAGCCATCAGGCTGCCCACCACCTCACAGTGCATGCCCACCATCTCTGACCACATATTACTGCAGCCTCGCTTCTCTCATTTTGTCCAGAATTTGAAGGCCTTCCGGATGTCTTTCTTCGTCGTATGATACAGCCATGTGTCCCTCAATGACCATCTGAACATTCACATCTCCATTGTGTGCAGTGATTCATGTCTCTTTGTCATTGTTGCCCAGCCTCCTGTCCCACAGAGGGGTTCCTGGGCAAACAACTGGGTGGTAGATCTTCGATTTAAGGTGCAGTGGGATCTCCTGGTCACAGAGGATGCCAGAGGATGTTGAGTATTTAGCTGAACAGTTTTAAATAATCCAGGGCAGAATGGGAAGAGTGCCACTTCATTCTGTGAGAAGCCCTCCCTACAGAGCCTATAGAGCCAGCTATGACCTCTGCATGACCCCCATAGGAATCCAGAAGGTATAAAAACCCACCCACTCTAAACTCCATTTTGTCAGATGCCCAGAATCACACATGGTTGGTAGTTCTGCTTCATCAGTAAAGAGAACATTTCTTTCCAATCAGCCTCCAGCCTCCATTTTAACTCCAGTGCCTTTCTCCCGGCTTGGAACTGAACCAGATGGATTTTTCTTCCAACACTTCCTTATTTGTTTATACCTTGGATTTTTAATAGCACCCAAAAAAGACGTTATAAAGATCAAAGGCTGACCAAGGATTATTTTGCAAAGAGGAACACCAGTAGGAGACGTATGTTTCCTTCTAGTAATGGCAAGGATCTGATAATGGGGGAGGACAAGTTACTTTGATATCTCAGTGGCTGTTCTCCTCCAACCCATCTGGTAAGCTTCGGGACCACCCGGGGGTCCTTTTCGCACCTCTCAGTGGCTGTTGTAGTTTCCAAGAAGAGTTTCCTGAGCCACAATATTGGGCCTGATATTTCCATTCCTGGAAATGAGAGACTGGTTGATCTCATGAGTCGGCAATAATCAAATGGAAAGATCAGCCAGTCAGTGCAGAGATCAGTGATGGCCTTTGGACCCGTGGCCGAAACATCTTTGCAAGAGACAAAGAGGCTTCATGGCTTCGTCCACAGCCTTCCCCGCCCGGTTGTTACTCTGCAGTAGCTTTGTCACACACACCCCACGTCCTCCTAATTGTCCACCTTGGATCAGACTGAAAGGCGTCCAAGCAGGGCCGTGAACCAGACGACTTCAGAGACTTAAGAAGGCCGTGGCATCTGCCGTGCTGTGTTGCTTGCCAACAACAGCACAGTTAGTATTTGAAGTCTCTTCCACAAGGAGGGGAGAAAAGCAATTCACTTCTCACTTCCTTGCATTACTGTGGGAGATCTCGACAGAAAAAGCTGCAAAGATAACGCTTCTAATAAAAGGCATAGCAGTTTGAAAACAGCTTGCACTGAACAGCGAGTGTGTAACTGTATCTCCATTATTTTATTTAATAAACCAGGTCTGACTTCAACATCAACCTATAAACTGCTGGCATCCAATCCTCAATAAACAGGGCTGCAGTCCTCCAGCTCTCAGCTGATCCAGATCCCCATTTTTCAGGGAAGATAAATGGGGGTCTCTAGTAAAGCCCAAAATATGTCACAAAATGCATGGAAGATGCCCCAAACTCCACAAATTTCTTATAATAGGTGGCAACTCGTCCTTCCAGCCAAAAGGGGTTCAATCCCATTATACTGTGTAGGCGGGAAAAAGCGATATGGAAATTAAATTTTTAATTCACTATACTTGCATATTATACTTGGCAGTCACTGGATTTGTATCTTAGCAGCTTTTTTTTTTGGGGGGGGAAGGGAGCTCTGTGTCCTTGAACCACTGCTTTGTGCGATCCATAATTCTGATATCTGGCGAGGAAAACCTAACAGCAGCTCTCACTGGCAATTTGCAAACCATATTAACTACAGCCATAAGTAGGGAAGAGCTATTTTCCCCACAGAAGGGATTTCCGAATTAATTTTGGGGTCTGCTTGCTTGGAAAAAGGAAAATATTTAGAGAAAGACACGAGTTCAACATTGCTGTATCTGGCATAGCATATTCCAATGGTGGCTAACCTTTTCGACACCAAGTGCTGAAATAGGAGCGTGCGCATGTGCACGCCGGAAACCGGAAGAGCAGCTCTCCAACGCATCTGCATGGGAGGGCCAGAATCTGACAGCTTAGCTTCCCAGCGCATGCATGTGTGCTGGCCACCTGGTCTTCTGGTTTCTAACACGCATGCACACCGGAAGACCAACTGGCCGGTGCGTGCATGCGCTCCAGGGAGCTGCTCTTCCGGTTTCCTGTGCTCCCACGAGCACAAAGACCAGCTGGCTGGCACGCACGGGCATGCCGGAACCTGGAAGAGCAACGGGCGACAGCTGGTGTGCCCGGAGAGTTGGCTGTGCATGCCACTTCTGGCACTCGTGGCATAGGTTCGCCATCACGGGCATATTCTGTTCAAAATAAATAAATAAATAAGGACAGCAATAGATGCCCCTTAGATCTCAGAGGAATTTTTGTTTTTGTTTTTAACAGAATGCGTAATTGAAATGTAAAGTTATGAGATGTAGTGCCGGTTACTAGCTTGCCTGGTTTCAAAAAGTGTTGTGACCAGTTCGTGGAAGTCGTAGTGATTATTAGTCATGATGGTAGTGGGTCTACCTTTGGAGGCCATCCTCTGAGAGACTAGTGGAATAGTGTGCAGTTGATTGTCCACTCCAGCAGGGCTCCACATATGCTTATGTCCATGGAGATTCTCAGTCCTCCAGGTCCTGGTTGTCCCAAAAGTGCTTTTTTTCAAGAGGCAACTGGACTTTTTTGGTTTTTCTTTGAAGACGTTTCGTTTCTCCTCCAAGAAGCTTCTTCAGCTCTGACTGGATGGTGGGGAAGGGACGGATTTATACTCCTTGAAGACAGCTGGTCATTTGCCTCCTTTTAGCTAGTCCTTAAGGCCACCTGGAGGTTTATCTGGATCACCTGAGTAGTGCAAATGGGTGTGGAGTCTTCTTGGGACTGTGGAAAGGACTGTGTTGTAGATTGGAGATAGATGATGTCATATTCCTCCCCCTCTGTTGAGAGAGGGCTGTTCAATTTTGACATCGATGTCCCAAGAAGACTCCATGCCAATTTGCAACACTCAGGTGACCCTGATGACACAGATAAACCTCCAGGTGACGTTAACAACCTGCTAAAAGAATGCAAATGTCCGGTCCCCTCATCATCTTGGCTGCTCTTCTCTGCACTCTTTCTAAAGTCTCATCTTTTTTATAGTGTGGTGACCAAAACTGGATCTTGAGCCTATCATCTAGGGTGTTGTTATTCCTGCCAGCTTAGTATCATCTGCAAATTTAGTAAGTTCCTCTTCTATTCCTTCATCTAAGTCATTTATGAAGATATTGAAGAGCCCTGGGCCTCAGGAGAAAAACTGGGTTATAGTTGGACACAAAGTTCAAATTTACCTGGGAAAACATCTTCCTGATCGTGGTTGCGTTTTTTGCTAAATACAAATGGACATGATGCTGTGAAGTTGTTCTACATTAGGAGAAATTTCCTGACAGTGAGAACAATTAGTCAGTGGAACAGCTTGCCACCAGAAGTTGTGGATACTCCATCACTGGAGGTTTTCAAGAGGAGATTGGACGGGCATTTGTCTGAAATGGTGTAGGGTCTCTTGCCTGAGCAGGGGGTTGGACTAGAAGACCTCCAAGGTCCCTTCCAACTCTGTTATTCTGTTATTATTCTGTTATACCGTGCCTGGGATTGAACCCCATTGATGCCTACAGAAAAGGTGGACAGAGTTGAAGGTCAAACGAAAATGTGTTTTTTTAAATGTCTATTTTTTTTAATGAATTACAACGTTGGTATTAGTCTTCAGAATGTATTTATCACTGTAAGATAATACAATTTCCATTTTTTTCAGCGAGAAGGACCAGGCAGTGAACAGTTGATCATTTTATGTAGCAAGGAAGTTGTGCCCTCGGTTAATAATGTATTGTGAGGCACAGATGCCTTTTCCAAACATTTGTTTTAAACAGACGTTTAAAAGTTGTTCTTTTCTTATATTTATATCTTGCTTTCCATCTCATCCAGAGTAAAAGCCCCCATTTATTTTTATCCTAATAACAAGCGATGGGTACTGATCGTTAAACAATTGTGCAATCAGTACTGATTAAAACAAGCAAGGATTATCTGATTTGCATATCATAATTAATCTCTTGCATAAATAGGGAATTGACTCAAAAAGTGAAACGATATAACGTATGCAGAACTATAATTTCAGTTAGCTGCAATTCCACAGGACACGTTAACCAATCTACCCTGCATCAACACCATTTATATCATTCAGATATCAGAAGAAAAGGAAAGAAAAGAAAAACAGAGGATGCAATGGTCAAGACTCAGTGAAAAGAAAAATGCGATGCAAATATTAAGCTGGTTGGCTGAAGGATTTGGCTGCCACCGATTAAAGATATCAAAGTATTATTTTCCCCATTATGTGAAGCTTGGACTTGCTGGGGAGCCAATCTGATATGTCTCACTAGCCATTCTTTCGATGGTCCAGTCCAGTGAACTCAAGGCTGTGTGATCAGCTCAGTATCCATTGGCCACTGTAAGCTGGTTTGGATACCGAATTCCCACAGCTCCTGAATCATTATGCTTTGGTCAATGGAGAGTCCCCCACCCCAGGCCATTAAACCTCCATGCTAATCTGTGTGTCCATTCTTGGCTTGGTGATATGAATCAAACTGAACAGCACTGATGGGTAGCGTGGGGTGATAAGATACATTATTAAATGGGGGAGAGAGAGAGAGAGAAAGAGAGGGAGGGAGGGAGAGACAGAGAGACGGAGAGAAAGAGAGGGAGGGAAAGACGGAGAGGGAGAGAAGGAGAAAGAGAGAAAGAAAAAGAGAAAGAGAGAGATGGCTTGACCACTGCTGTTTCATGGCCCAAAGCCTGTCAGCTGCTGTTGTGGCTGTTTTTGAGCTTTTCTGAAAGAGTGCTAAACCCACATCCCCCAAAGCCCAACTATTAGCTGATATCAGCCGACACACACACACACACTCCCTCTGAATGCATGCATACAAAATAATTGTGCAAAGTTTTGACAGAGGGTTAAATGGCTGATCTGTCAACACTCCACTCCTCTCCCAGACTGCAGTCCATGTTGATGGATTTTTTTTTGCTGTCGCAGATAATGTTGACGGGAGGGATGGGCAAACAAGCTTGGGAGAATACAAGCCTGTAACGTGCTCTGCTCACCCTAAATGAAAACAACATCATTTATTTATTTATTTATTTATTTATTTATTTATTTATTTATTTATTTATTTATTTATTTATTTATTTATTTAT
>JANHFL010001929.1:8894-36061 GCA_032468155.1 Oxyrhabdium leporinum | reverse complement strand
TCTATCTATCTATCTATCTATCTATCTATCTATCTATCTATCTATCTATCTATCTATCTATCTATCTATCTGCCCATGCATCTTTTGGGTCATGATGGGGAAAAATATGGAGCCATATTGTTTTATTACATTTGAAAATAAGTAAAATTATTCCTATTATTATATAAGATATATAGTAAAACCAAAGTTTAAATTTAATCATATCACAAAGATGAATGATTCCAAATTATTGAGGCATACATTTTCTAGGAATGAATATGAACATGTACTGACTATTCTATCTTTTTATATTTGTAACCATAACCATGTACCAAAAAGAAAACAATTCAATTAAAAAATGAGAAGAAAATGGTATGAAATGTCATACAGTCGGACTCACAGTTATTTTAGAGGCAGCCCAACAGTTAGTCTTATCTCAGAGCTTCTCTGTCCCTTTACACATTCACTGATGTGACAGGATATTCTACGCAGAAGGTCAATAAAAAGCAAAGAACAAAAATTTCAACAAACATGAAAGGCCATAGGTACTTTAAAGAATAAAGCACTGATGCCCTTTCTTCAGCGTGTCTCCCCTGAGGATAAGTTTATAGAATCATTTATGACATAAAAACATCACCTCTGCTAAGATTTCCTTGTCAGTCTTCCATTTCCTGTCATTTCCTTGATTCTGTAATCCCTGTTTTTCTTTCATTTTTGATTTATTCATTCTTTTCAACAGATTGCAACCAGTTCACCAATACTTACGGTATTAACAAGATCAGCTAAATACAAAAGACAAACGAGGCAACTGATTCAAGAGTTTCATAATTTTTTATAGTTAGTTATCATGGCTCTCATTAAATACCAGATTATTTGTATTTCACACACAGAGATACACAGAGACACAGACAAAGACACACACAGATAGAAATTTTTGCCAAACTTCTAATAAGGATGGGCTGTGGCAAACATCTACATTTAAATCAATTGAATGAATAACCATTTTCAATTCTTTTTCTGTAAATTAACATATTCTATTTATAAATCTCTTCTATAAAAATAAAACCCAGATCTTCAACCTAACCTTCAAAAGTGCCCACACTTTTCTGCCATGATTTCTACAGTTATCTGCATTATTTTCAACAGTATATTTTTCTCAGTGTATGGAAGACAATGGGTCCTTCCCTTTCACATCATACTTGATAGGAGGGGAGAAATTCCATTCATGTAGCTATGGTATATTTCACATAGAAAAGTGTTACAACAAACATCTATTCACAAAACAGTGTGTGCGCATGTGTGATGTCTTTCCTCATATTCATGCAGCTTCTTACTAGCAGGTCCTACGAATGTGATACCTGTGCGCAGATGTATGACATAGATAAAAATTAGACCTAAATTAGTATGTTAGGTTGATGCTGGGATGAATAACTTTGTCAATGTGATACCTTGCAGTGATTTCTTGGAAGTCATACTTCCAAATGTGGCTGAATACATAAACTTGATTTAAGATAAGATACCCTAATGGCTGTTGTGCGGTTTTTTTCTGCTTTCAAGTCAGAGTTGAATAAGCAGGATGAGCATTCATGGTCTCTCAGTTTCTAGTCTGGTGTTTTTAGTGATCGTGGGACATTGTTTTAAGAGATTATGCATCACTGCAACCGGTCATAAAAATGAGTCTGTTGCAAATGCCTGAAATACAGCCACGTGATAGTGGGGAGAAGGGCCATGGCAGTAGTAACTTCAAGGAGGGTTCATAAGTAACTTTGAGAGAGGTTTATTGTAACTTTGAATGATTGTTAAGTGGCTGGTTGTTAAGTAAGGGTTACCTGCATGGCAATACATCACAACATCCTAGATTCCTAGAAAGAACTTGATGTATATGAAGGCCAACACTAGCTAAAGAGCTGGCAGCTGTAACTTCACATTGTCGTGAATGGATAATAATAAATTTTTATCTAATTGACAGAGTCAAAACATTAACACTACATTTTTTATTTAGTATACTGTAAGTGAAAAGATCCCCGCTCAGGGATAGTATCTGAATTCAGTTCTGAGCCGTTACAAAGATCTGGCTCAGCTGCAGACTACTGAATTTATCACATTTCTTGCAAAACCAAATAATATGTGAAAAAGTAAACATTGGATCTGGTAGTTCCTTAGCAGCTGCAGCATTTTACTGAACTAATGGAGAAAAATGAGTGATTATGATCTCCATAAACCAAATACACTGGTCTTGAAAGTCTCTAAACTTAAATTAAAAATTGCTGGCATTCCAGAGGCACTTAAATAATAAAATGATTTTGTGCTATTAAAGCCTATAAAGCCCTGGAGGAACTTATCCCCCACAAGACATATTTGATTCACAATCCTCCTCTGGTTCTGCCTTAACGATGAAAACTGGTTGGGTGACCTTGGACCAGTCTCTCAGCCCAGTTCACTTCACAGAGTTGTTATGGGGAAAATAGGATGAGCAAGATGCAATGGATATGTTCACAGTCTTGAGATTTATGAAAATAATAAAGGTGGGATATCAATAAATGAATAAATACATAAATTAAAATAAATCAAAATCTCACCCCTTATTTAAAAGAATGAGGCTTTCAACTCATGGTTGTGGCCTAAGTATTTCTAGTTTAGTATAAGACTGGGAATTTACTTGGTAACTGGAACACATATAATGTTACTGGACATGTTTCTAGTAAGCAACATTTCATGGAGGTCAGACGGTTCATAAAACATTCTCCACCATTTTAGCTGCGTGCTTTGCTTTATTGACTATGTAGAGTTACTTAGAAGGAACCTGAACCTGAACACCCAGGAACAGACTGCTTGATATGATGGGAGAGAGAGAAATACAAAAAACTAACTTGAATGCCTGATGTTCAGATGGAGTCTCCCCATATAGCACATTGAAGTGCCATGTTTTCTTTGTTGACATGAAGTTTGTGTTATCTCCCTGCTTGAACAAGCAATGAGAAGATCTTCAAAGGAAAAAAAAATATTCTCCATTCTTAATGGCAATAATGTCTGGTTAAAGTGTTGCCCTACTCTTGCTTTAGATCTGACACTGTCAGTGTGACCTGTAATAAATCAGAGTCCTGCTTGAACCCAAAAACCAATCAGAAAATTAACGGCTTAATTAGGAATTGATAAATAACAGCCTCATTGGACATTTGATGCAACTCATTTTCAGCAGGACCCGGGCCTTGTATCTTGATATAGCAAGTGTTTATGTGCTTGTAACAAGGGCCTGAGGGGTCTGCATTTTGTCAGGCTTTGGATTCCTTCATGTGTTGACCTCCTATCCTACTTTTCTTAGTCCATTTCTTAGTTTCTATTTAACTGAGCAATTGCATTGGATGAGTCAAGATGCTGGGCAGTTGCAAAAGGAATTACATCATTTGGCTTTTGAAGAGTGAAGCCTTCTGTTTAGTTCATCCTCACATTCAAACTGGTTAATCAATCTGCTTTCACTGTTCTGAATGGGAAATCTCATTCAAGAAGCAAAGCAGTTAAACATGTTGGCTGTGGTGCTAGAAGTTGTTAGCTACACTAGGGCCAACTATGTGTTAAAAACTTCTGCACAACAGTTGGAAAATGATATGGACTGTAAGATAATTACAGAAAATGTGATTTGAGTCATTTTGCTTATTTTAGGATCAGGTTAAGGTAACTGATGATACTCCCTACATCCTCAGCAGGCTGATGAAATTGGTGTGAAAGTCTTCAGGCAACAATATCCAAAGCAAGCCAAATTTAATCAAACTGGGGAAAATTCAGAAGGGAGAAGGCAAGCTTTGCCCTTTCATTACAGGAAAACAACCTCATGAGGCTGATACGCAAAGAGGTGGAGTTGTATTGTTGCAGTGCAGCACATTTTGGCAACTGCTCCCTTTGTCACACTTCCACAGTGGGAAACAATTATGTGAGGGCAGGATTTGCCTAATAATAACACAACGTGTGAGTCCTCGCTTGTGTGCCATCCTGACCTGATGTCTTAGGCCAACAATTTGGCTACAAATATGAACATGAGCCAAATAACAGTGTAATAATATAGTCCCGACTTTTGTGTACAAAAATACAACTTTGGAAAATTCAGCACAGAACTGCAAAGGAGAGAGGACATGCAAGAGATGTACTCTGCGTGTTTCTCCTACAGATTATGGAAGGCCAGTGCAAAATATTTTACTGCTAGATGCACAGAAGAAGATGGCATTCCTTTCCTCCATATTCAGAGGTTTGTGGTATTTCAGCAATAAGAGCAGCCAGCATGGCACACTTAAGTCCCTCCTGACATGTTATTGCTACTCCTCATTCCAATATAATTGCTGTACTGTCTGTCTGTTATATGGCTGAGGGTATCTTCTTCCTCATGGGAGAGGAAGAGAACATTTATAGAAGAGATATGTGTGGAGATATGGAAAAACCGAGTCCTATAAGTGTCCATACCCAGCCACAATGAGGAATGAGGAAATGTGCACCATGACATCATAATGCATGATGTTTTTCATATTACATTAAAAAGTATGGAAAGGGTGTACTGGGCACCACATCATAATGCCGTTCATTTCTGCTCAACTTTGCCCTTCCCTATGCTAGATCATTGTTCTAGGTAGCTAGTTTCAAGAGCTAGAGCTCTTGAAAGCTAAAGCTTGATTCCTGGTGACTTCATCAACAAGCTAACTCATTTTCATAGCAGCAATATAGAAATAGTTTGCCATTTCCTCCTTCCAGGAATTGTTTAGCTTGCCAGTCAAATCTATAATCTTTGCATTTTCTCATGGTCCCTCCATCCCAGTACAACATGGCCAAGCTTTCATAGCTTCCAAGCCCCAAACCAGCCAAGTGTTGCCTAGAGGCATTCTGAGATATCAAAAAAGTCAAAAAAGCTCCACCCCTTTTTATGTGTGTTATGCATGTTCTGCATATTAAAAAGGGGCATAGCTTTGATCATGTAGTTGCAGCTGCCATCTTGATTTTTTTTGCCTTCGGCAGACACCCCTGATGAATAAACGACTATGGACCAAACAATATTAATTTGTAATACAGTATCTAATATTTATGTTCCTTTAACTAAAATGATTTTTGCTTATGTTTTCCAAGCCTTTTAAGCAAGATTTAAAAAGAAAAGAAAGAAAAAACACTCCAGGATTTCTAAGGTTTTTTTTAAAAACCATAACATTTTCTAAAAAGTTAAAGATTCTAAAAACTATTTCTTTGTATATCAAAAGGCTTTCAGTAGCAAACATAATGTATAGTCAATTAAGTGTACAGAAAAAGTTCCTACTGCAGAATAAGGCACTTAATGTGTGGGGAGCAACTTGTGGTTACGTTTAAAACCTGCAATTTTGGATCCCTCTTTAAGTAAAGGAAATAATAATGGGGGCCTTAATTGCAAAAAATTACCGTTGTTACTTTGAGTTTGACATGTGCTTAATGATGAGGTGGATGGAAATGTTAAGGCTAATACCATTTGGCAGACAACTGGGGTTGATAATCACTCCCTATAATGCTATTGGGGATAACTATGGACCTATTTGGCTAATTCCAAGCAGAAGTGGTTTATTGTGCAGGAGTAAGTTTTAGCCTGCAGCAGCAAACATCCAGTATTTGCAGACCCCAAAGAGGATGAATATTAAGAGAGACAAAATGTTTGTTCAAGCACTTTTATTCTTTTTACAGGAAGGCAATATTTTTTTTGCCACACATTTAGTCTGCTAAGAAGGCTTAGAATGAATTGTGATTGTAATAGGGGGAAGAATGACAACTTAGCTCCCAGAATGAAATTCCTGACAATTGTGAAATAGCACTAACTATCAATAATAACCTACATTTCGTGTATTATGATATTCCCATTATTTGTAACCCTGGCCAGTTGCTGGATCGGCTTCTTCGTCCCACAACAATTATGTAACTGAGCTGTGTATTAAATCTCTCAGTTGGTGCAGATGGCTGAGGTGATTGTGGCTTGGAAGAAGTGTGGGGGGTGGTATTCTATAGAGAAAACCCATCCTGGATTGTCCAGAAATGAGGAAATACAAATTATCTTCCTACCTCTTCTCTGGATCAAATGTTAGCCAACTTTCATGCAGAGACAGAATACCATTCCTGATGAGGAATAAAATTGGGTGTGTGTTTCTGCCACTACAGAAAGGGTCCCAGCAATTGCTTTAATTTTCTGGAGAAACTGAAGTTGGTTTGCGGGTGCAACTTTTTTGCTGGGAGTAAATTGTGTCTGTTCTCTCTTTACACTTGCTGAGTGAGTGAGATGAGAAGGTGTTAACGGAGAGCATGTTGAGAGGATTGTGCAGTCAGCTACTGGGGATTGACACTTATTATTTATTTATTGCATGGTAGTGTTACATTAGCCAGGAGACTACAATGTTAATACAGAGTAGTTATTTGGCTGCCTTAAGACTGCTAGCTTGCTCAGTTCACACTTGTGTGGTATCCATGGTACGCCACAGAGTTCTACAACAGGAAGAAAGATGAACAGCATCCTGCAGCGTCATCAGAATCACCTTGCAAATGGGTGTTGCATCCGGAGAGGTCCAGCATTGGCAGGGATCTGACCATCTTCACAAAGCACTAGCCTGTCTTTCCACCAGAGTGGTATCTATTTATCTACTTGCATATGAGATACTTTCAAAGTGCTGGGTGGGCATAAACTGAGACAAGTGACGAGAGCTCACTCCACCAGGTTGAGGTGCTAAACCAAAGACCTTCTCCAATGTCGTTGTCACTGATCCACCTGCTTCTTTAGCGGTCGACACTGCGTGGCAAAGTCCACTGCATTAAGTCAGGCAGTCCGGCCTCAATGAACATTTGGATCCAGAGAAGAAGAAGGCAGTGGAGCACTGGAACTAACCCTGTGGATAATTAGTACGGGCAGCCCCAAAGTGGGGGGTCTTTGGTATTCCAGCTTTAACCTATTTTATATATATATGTAGCAGCATGAGCTGTTTCTGGCTCCAGATGCCATTAGATATGTTGTTACTCCTGTCCTAAGCTATCTTAGCCAGTTGGAGTCAGTAAACCATTGGAAAGCATTTTTCTTCACATGGTGCCATGCGCTTCCATCAGCCATCCTGCATGGCAAGTATAAAGAGATACCATTGACTGAAAGACTCTGTTCCTGTGGCTCAGAAGAAGTGGAGACCATTGGTCATATATCCCTTCGATGTTCCTTTTACAGAGAGATTCGGGGAAAACATATTCTTCCAATAATTGCTAGATATCCTGGCCATTCCAACACTACTTATCTCCAGTGGTTGCTTAAGGACGAACAGTCCATAACTACAGCGCAGGTGGCTAGATTCTGCACAGCAGCACTGGGGATTTGTTGGAAACACGTGTCTTCTCCACCACAGCTATTTTATACAACAAATATGGCAAACCCTTTGCACTGCTTATTCCTTTCCCTTTTAGTATTAAACTGACTATGGGCAACACCGTTTATGGATTGTAATTTTAATATAGTTAGACCCTGTATAATTGACAGACTGGATTTTATCATAGATTTTAGTTGTTATGTAATATTTTGTACTAGAATTTTTAATTGTATATTTACTGAGTGTTTTTATTTGTTCTGCTCTGGTCTATGACTGTAATAAATTGAATTTGTTGGACAGAGATGATGCATCCACCAAGTAGCACCTGAAATACATGCAGGCAGTGCTAATTTAGTTCTGATTTTCTTAAGATGGTCACTTATTATCATTATTGTGTAGCTTATTATATACTTCTGCTTTTTTAAACTGTTTTGATTCATTGTTGAAGCCATGTAAAAGTACTTGTAAAAAATGAATAAAATAAATCACACACACACATGGATATCTGTCTGCCCTTATTTGTCCCTATAGTATTACCTATGTATCTATTTGGATTAGTTAGGGTTGGGAATTGATTTAGTTGACATAATGTTGTAGTTATTGTGTTTTCTTTTAACCTAAACTTCATAAAGAAATGTAAATTACAAGTATTAATAGTAATTTATTTATGTTAGACCTGTGTTAATTGTTAGCAACCATATAGATAGATTTTCTCCATAACAATCTGTCCATAATCTGATATTAAGGTCTTCCAACAGTATTACACTATTAGTAAAAAAACCTCATTCTTGCTATACTTTATACTATAAACAAGTGTTCCTGTAAAGCTTTCCTTCAGTCCCATCACTGAATTGACAATGACAATGACAATGACAATGACATACACACACACACACACACACACACACACACACACTATATCCAAGAGTTTTTGTAAGGAAAGTCTATTGGTATGACATATTTTCCTTGTTAAGAGTCACATTTCATGATATTTGGAAATCTATATGTAATGAGAGGAAATTCTACTTGGAAATGACAAAACATTTATATGGTGGGAAAGAAAAATCCTGAATCCTAAACTGATCCTGAAGGAAATAGTTAGCAATAGCAACAGCACTTAGACTTATATACCACTTCACAGTGCTTTACAGCCCTCTCTAAATGGTTTACAGAGTCAGCATATTTCCCCCAATAATCTGAGTCCTCATTTTACTGACCTTGGAAGGATAGAAGGCTGATTAAACCTGAAGCCAGTGAGATTCGAGCTGCCAAACTTCTGGCAGCTGGCAATCAGCAGAAATAGCCTGCAGTACTGCATTCTAACCACGGCGCCACCACGGCTCTTAGAAAAAGTTAGAAGATAAGTCATAAGTCACCTATAGCTTTTATACTGTTTTATTTCATACATATGTTTTGTTAAGTGGCCAGAATTATTTGGTTAAGATGGACAGCCATGTCCACTTAATAAATGAAAACTATTTATATAAATTACAGTCAAATATATTTAATCTTCCAAGCAAACCTACAGTATTCATGCATAGCTCATAACTATTTATTTTTAATGCCAGGGAGTTTGTGTTGCTTAGTTGCTAGATCAGAAAAATGTAAATTTGGTCTGTTGATTGGTAACATGTGTGCAAGGACACAGACACACTTGTATGTATACACTTTAGTACGTAGAATAGTAAAGTAGTTTGACTTTTTTCCCCCTGCATTGAGTTTGTGCAGTTGGAAAAAAAACCCTAGGTCAAAAACTTAATTTAATATATAAAACTTTACAGATGTATATGCTATGTACTTTGAAGGTGTAAGGGCTGATCAGCATTGGCATCATGTGTGTAAACTGTAAGACTAAGTTACTAGGCAACTGTATCTTCAAAAATTATCACTTCAATGGCAAAAGGGGAAAAGTGTTTATAGCAATAGCAATAGGCAGTGCTTTACAAGCTTCTCTAAGTGGTTTACAGAGTCAGCATATTGACCACAACAATCTGAGTCCACATTTTACCAATCTCAGAAGGATGGAAGGCTGAGTCAACCTTGAGCCCATCAGGATCAAACCACTGGCAATCAGCAGAATTTGCCTGCAATACTGCATTTAACCACTGCACCACTACCATTATCCATGCACCTCTTGTAGTTCTAAAATGTTGATAGTTATAATGCATTTGTTTCCATACATGTTTGTTTCTCTTGTGTCCAGCATAACATGTTAAAATGAAGGCCTGTTAATTCATGATCAAATATATATTTTCTTGGGACAACCAAGAAACGTAAAGAATAAATAAAGATGATATTTAATTGAAACAGGATGATGACAGCCACATGCTGCTTGGATCCAGGCTTGTTTCAAATAATAAATGCTCTCAAGGAAGGGGATTCAAATGTGTGATAGAGATTGTGTAAACCTCCTTGAAAAGAAATGTTGAACTGGTTTCACTAAAAAGTTATGGTAAAACCTTGACAAGATGATTATTTGCCCGTACTGTAGTGCCAATTTAGTGCTGTAAATTAATGTGAAATATTATTCTGCATAATCAGGGTTATAAGGCTATATAACATGGGGACTTGTTGCACTGTAATTTTAACATGACTTCTAATTCTGTTATATTTAATTATTTATTGCATTCATTGTATTGATTTTGTTCTTGTTTTTCATTTTATGGCAAGTTTTAATTAGTACTTTTATTGTACATCATTCTATATGACAGTAGAAAATTACTTGATTAATTAAATGTGTAAATTATACACATATAATTTTCTATTGACATTTGTGATGATAAGTATAAAGCATAAAATTTAATGAAAAGTCCAGGAAACATTGCAATGGCCATAGATCCTTAACACTGAAACAGATGTCAAAAAGAACAATACAAAATTATGCAGATCCCAAACTCTAATACTCTGGAGATTAAATCAAAGATAAAAAAAAAATAAGAATATCTAAACTTCACATCCAGCAAGTCATCCTGTACATTGAACATACAAGATAGAATAGATATATTCTACAGTAGTTAGTTGTTTGTTAGATGTACTAACGAACTACTATATCCAAGAAAACATTCACTAAAATATAGGAAAACAATACAAATTGCTTGTTTGTAGGGCAGAAGAAAACCTAGTATATATATATATATATCCTGATATGTGTGTATTCAACAGCATTCTTTGGCTGTTGAACCACCATGGTAACATTTATATTAGGCCCATGTGTGGCAGCTTTGATTTGGCTTGACAAGGTGTTTCATGCAGTTAACATAAGCCAATTCATCTTATAAAAGCAAAATGGAAACATAATTTGTCTTGATGATGTATTGCTTGATGCTTCATCGAGGCAAAATTTGCTTTGACAAAGTGCTTTGCATCAACCCCCATCCCAGCCTCTACTGTGACCCTTACAAAATCCACAGTGAAGCAGCAGCAGTTTGGCCTGGCTATCACAAGAGCTACAGGAGATGGCAGAAGAGAGCAAAGTAGAGTGAAGTGAAACTGTGCAGTTCACGCTGAGAAACGCCAAGATCACGCTTGTAACAAAGTGGTTTCAAGGGAATATTTCAGTCAAACGAAGATCTCAAGGGAATATTTCAGTCAAATGAAGATCTGCACTGTCCTATATAGTATATGCTCAATTGATATGAATCTAAAAGGCTGTTATTCTGAACATATAATTATTTCTGAACACAAATGCGTCTATAGTTCTGTCCGGTCCCCTGTCTTCACCTCCAAAATCGTATATTTACAAAAATTGTCTTGGTTTCTACATTTAGCATTTCGGTATTTTTTAGAAAATAAGAATGATGAGTAGCTGCAGCCAAATGTTCTGCTTATAAATGTTTAGGATAAAAAGAAAAAAAACTGATAAAGTTAGAATAAGTTAGTTGGGAATTAGAAAAGGTGGCAAGGAACAATTACATCACCGTGTCTTCTAGCATGGTGGTATTTTATAACTGCCTATATTCATCCAGGTGGTCATTATTTTATGGACAATTGCCATCTCCCATTGTGGGCATTTTTAGCAGCACATTCACAACACATTCTACAAAACATTATGTATATCTGTTAATCCGAAAGATCAATCACTTCTAATACAAGCACAGAAACAAATTAGTTAATTAATTTTAGTTCTGTTATAAAGTAAATAAGGGCATTTAGTCATCAGACAAAAATGCAGCTTTCTATATTTCTCTAGATCATTGCTACAGAGAGATCAGATCCTCAGAAATAGGTTCTTGAGACTCTTTTCTCCAATTAGCCCTTCCATCCTTGAATCTGTTCTGTTGGATTGTGTAGCACTAATAGCTGCTGGATATCACTAGTTATTTCCTTGACAATACCTCAGTTATTGGAAATGCGCCTCTTAGGATAGGGCTGTCGTGGACCGTGGGCCGGATGTGTCACATGCTGGCCACGCCCATGTCCAGTTTAGCAAAGGGGGGGAAAGTCATGATACATCATGTGATGACACCGTGACAATGCCAGTTTGACATCCCTGTCTTAGGAGGTTATACATGTCAGGTGTGGATATAGCCAGGAAACTTGGATTGTGGCAGATTTCTGAGAAGCTGGTGTTCATGTCACCCCTGTATGTTTCAGTCTATATCAGTTTGCACTCTGGCATTTCATTTTATGGTGATGTTTCTTTCAAACAGCCTGTAGTTTCTTACCTTCTTGAGTCAGGAGAAAGAGAGGAAGACAGAGTGTGTGGTCTGAATATTTGACTTGTTTTATTAATGGGAATAAGATTCCGTGAAATTGTCCATATCTTGTAACTTCATGTTCAACAATTTTTTTCTGAAAAAACCAATAGCTGCTATAAATGTAAAGTCATGGCAAATTTAAACTGAACAGAAAACAGTGTTTTCTACTTAATTGTAACCCATAACCTTTCAAGTAATACATAACACAGCTTGCTTCTTTCCAAAGGAAATAATTGCACAAGTAAAACATTTTTCCTACTAGTGCAAGACAGCAGCAACAGTGCAAAATCACTCATTCAGAACCTAGACCATTCCATCACAGCCGGCAAGCCAAAGTGCTTGAGCCAATGAAATGCATGCAGTGAGGTATCTCAGAGGATCAGTCTATGCCAGCCCATGTATTTGGCTCTTTTTTCCATGAGTCTTTTGCCAAAGACAGTGGGTTCATGGAAGAAGCAGACATATAAGGAAGATTCCTTAGAACATCTTGGTTTCACAAGCAAAAAGTAAAGATCCTTTCCCCAAAAAATGTACAGTTGGAAAGCTGATTGTGAAGAAACCAGAACACATGCATACACACAAAAGAGGAGAGGGGAGAAGTCTTGTAAATAGGCTGTAAAAATCAATATCTATACATGCATACAAAAATTGTTTTTGGTTTGAAACAACCATACACAAGACTATTGCCAAAACCCAGTGTGAGATGGTATTTTTGAAATCAGTGGAATTTGCATTTATTTTTGTGTTCAGTTTTGGTCTACAAAGATAATAGAAACACTTTCCAAAAGTGTGGGTCATTTTATAAATGCATTATAAGAAAAAAAACATAGGCTTCCAGGATGAGTCATTTAAGAAATCAGTGAATTTCACATGACTGACAATAATCCAGTCGGAGAAATGTTTGTTAAATTTATATCCCATCTTTCTTCTTAGAATTCATGATAGCTTACATGGGATATCTTTCATTTTATCCAACAGCAGCGGTGAAGTGGATGGAGAAAGAGTGATTGGCTCAAAGCCACACAATGAGTATCCTTAATAAATGTAGATTGAACCTGAATTTTCTAAGTCCTAGTCCAACCCCTCACAGGTCTCAAAAACAGCATATTCTTAAAACAGTCTTAATATTATGTACTTTCTTAAACTACTGAACTATTGCATGAATGCCGAACAACGAAATGATTCATTTGTTTATGCGCCATCAAATTTTCAGTCAACTCTTAGCAACCTCAAAGATAGATTTTCTTCAGGAGGAAAGTTTCTTCCTTAACCTGGTCTTTGGGACTATATTAGTCCCATAAATGAGTCTATCCACCTCACTGCTGAGTCTTTGCATAGTGTGTCAGAAGAAGGATAATTTATGTCTGGTGTGTCTCAAGTCAGAATTTGGGGTTAATTTATTCAATGATTCATTGGCTTTTGTTCTCGGCTGTCCCTTATATTCTCGAGAATTTTCTCCTACATAGAATTTCAAAAACATCAATATTCTTTCTATCCTTCTCATTCAAAATCCAACTTCTGCTTCCTTGGAGAGTCCCAGGGAAAATTATTGTCTGCACAATACTAATATTTCTAATCTAAGCAACCTAATATGTACACATGTTGAAAGAGCTTAACTTTGTTTTTAAATATTAAAAATTTAAATACAATTGATTTTAAAACTTGTGTTTTAAGTATCTTTTTCTAAAAGAGAAAATGTAGTGATTTTGCAGTAAGGATAGAGGTTTGAAAAAAATGTAAGATCTACTCTCTGTAAACATCTTCCACTGATTACATTCTTTGATTATCTTTTTTATTATACACAGTGGTTTGTCTTTTTAATGTTTTAAACTACTTGTGCACACTCTAGCCAGATTGGATTAATTTGGTTATTGCATTAACATTTTAGTGACATTTTATCTAAGAGTTCATGGAATGCTTTAAAAATCCCGGCTTAATGGAGGCCAATCAATCATCACATTTTTTTCAAAGCACAAATTATTTTAAGTTTTTGTACTACATGGGAATAATCACTGCAGAGAGATAGGCATATCCTATTGTTTTGACTGATGTCATTCATTTCTCTTGAGGCCGACCCAACTGATGGCTGATGGCTTAAGTGCTGAAGTTAAGTGGGCAAATTGATGTGTTTTTCCAGGGGTGTTTCCACTGCAGCTGCCTTCTCAGCTCTAAAAATGCCAAATCACTGATAGCAGCCTGCAGCTGCTTAAACTCAAAAGTGCTGAAATGAGTTGGAGTAGGCAGTGGCAGCACATGCTGGTCCCTTTTCATCATCACCCTTAAAAGTGGTGACCTACCACATTTTTTTGCAAATTTCAGCTGGGAAGAGGGCACTCGTAAATGTTGGGGGGTCCCCCAGGAAAACTTCAGGAATGGTCCACTTTTAACTTCATTTGTTCCCCTCCTCTCCGACTTGTAAGTGGGAAAACTTTTCATTTCAAAGTGAACCTGGTTTGACCAGGAGGCTTGCAATAGTCCAAACTAAAAGAGTTGTTCCATCAACTTGATACAGATGTTCCTGCCTTTTTGTCTGTCCCCAATGTCCTGTTAAATGAACAGGATTCGTTAATTCTCCTAATCACTTTGTTCTCTTCAAATCCTGTTAATACCACTTTAATGTAATCAATATGCAGATGTTTATCTCTCCATTTGAAACTGGGAATTGGAATAGATTAGTCAGTTAGTTTCCAGTCATGTGATAATTTAATATTATTATTATCCTTCCTTTTCCTTCCAATATCTGCCCAAAGTCACTCAGGAGATGGGATAAGCAATCTCTAAATTTGAGAAGGAAGGAAGGAAGGAAGGAAGGAAGGAAGGAAGGAAGGAAGGAAGGAAGGAAGGAAGGAAGGAAGGAAGGAAGGAAAGAAAAACTGATGGAACAAACAAACTCTGTCTTGCTCCACTCTCCAACTTAGTACAATCCATCTATAACAGTATCCCCAAATTCCTCTGACTCCTTGCTTAATTTGATTAATAAATGATCTTTCCATTTATTTTCTTTCCAAAATAGTCAACCATAACACATGCTTTCAAAAATATTGTTGTTTTTTCATCTGAGCTGATACATAAAGAGACATATGGTAACCGTGAGGGATCCTTGAAAAATTAGTTGGTTGATTTTCTTGTTTTTAAAAGTACAGATGAAGTGTAATATGCTTATATGAGCACTGTGTGTTCCCCAATCATCTCTATCATGTAGAAATAATTTTAGTGAGCTAGAATAAGTAGAGCGTCCTCTCTTTCTGTGCATATGTGACACTTGCTATCAAAATCTTCTTCCTAAAACACCTTGAATAGTGAAAAGAAATATTTTCTGTCTTTCTCTCTTTCAAAACAGTAATGTAACTTTAATGATAATTAGGAGTTTTCTTTTCTTTTTTAAATGCTTATATTTATTCATTTATTTAATATTCCGCTTTTCCATCTGGATAAGGCCCATAAAAGAGCTTAGGAAATCAAATTATAACCACTAATAATAATAAAAATAAATGAAACAGTTAAACAACAAAAGGAAGATAACAGATTAAATCAGCAAGAAATCAGCAGTTAAATCAATGTATCACCCAGAGGCTTTTGGAAATTATACAGTTCAACATTTTAACTTGTCTCATAAAAAAGGACATAATGAAATGTTTGTTCTTTCAGCCTAAAGGAATTACAGCATTTGTTAAAGGCTGACCAGATTTATTAAAAAAATATAATTGTTTCATTTTATGAGTCCCCTAATATGAATCTGAAAGAGAATTTAGTATGTTTCAAAGCAGTCTTATACGCTTAACTTGCATTGGATCTCATATTCCTGAATGTAAAATTTATGCATATGGAAAATATTTATCTATCTGTTTTCTGCCTGTATTATTTTTACAAATAACTCAAGATGGCGAACATATCCAACATATCTTTCTTCTATTGTCCCCACAACAATAACCCTGTGAGGTAAGTTGGGATGAGAGAGAGTGACTGGCCCAAAGTCACCCAGCTGGCCTTCATGGCCAAGGCAAGACTCACAGCCTCCTGCTTTCTCGGCTGGTGTCTTAACCACTAGACCAAACTGACTCAATTGCAGCATGAAGGATTTGTCAATCAAGGGAGGACATTTTTTTTTAATGTTTACTGGACATTCTGAACTGTTATTCTTTAAGCCTTAGAGAAACCCTGCCACTGAATACTAAATTGAAATAAATTAGTTTAGGATCTTGACTGCTTCAAAATGCTTTCTTTTGTCTTGCTCAGCTGTACTCAGATGCAAAAAAAGGCTGGTGGAACACTTCATCTCACATCAGATTACAATGATTCTCCTGTACAGCACAAGTATACTAATTTTGAGAACATCAGTGACTTGCTGGAACAGGTTGAAGTGGGTTTTTGGCTTAGTGGTTTTATGACAAAAGTCCTGTGAGCAAAGCAACACAGAGATAAGTTTACTGTAATATAATTACTAAGACATTGACTATATTTCATTGGGGTCAAAGGCAATAGCAATAAAAATAGCAGTAGCACTTAGACTTATACACCACTCCATAGTGCTTTGCAGCACTCTGTGAGCAGTTTACAAATCTCAGCATATTGCCCCCAACAATCTGGATCTTCATTTTACCAATTCGGAAGGATGGAAGGCTGAGTCAACCTTGAGCTGGTCAGGATCAAACTCCACATTGTGGGCAGACTTAGTTCATAATACTACATTTTAACCACTGTGCCACTGTGGGATCAACATCAATACAGCCATTCCTGGGCTCCGTCATGTGTCGTCCCCCCCATGCCCAGTGGCATAACCGAGTCTTCAAAGCCAAATGAAAAGCCACTGAGTTTAATTTCTGAAGAGACTATATTCCAAATAGCAGGTGCCATAATAGAAAGGCTTTCTTTCTAGGTTCTGCCAGTTGGCAGTCTCTAATAGGATGCTTCCCCTATCACTGATATGGTATACAGACACAATTGGAAAGAATTAATAAATAAGCCTACGAGGACGTTGAATTGAACCAGAAGCACAGTGACAACCAATGCAGTTCACAGAGCAGATATGCCCCAATCAAGAAGTGCACTTAACTGCATTTTGCACCCACCTTAAATTCCAGATGCTCTCCAGTTGCAGTCCCATGTAAAGTGAAGTGTAGTAATCCTTTCAGGATGTGACTGGTCCAATTTTCTTCCAATGCAATTGAATACAACTATTTACTTGTCTACCTGTGTTGTGACATTTCTCCTGCAGAAAAAGCAGCGGAAGGAAGACAAATGGCAAAGCATTCTTCTCATCCAACTTTAGCTACTCAATGGAAGAGGGGAATAGCAATTTTGAGGAAGGATAAATGTTTTGGGGAGTATCTGAAATTGTTGATTTAGTGTAATTTTCTGTTTTTTCCTCTAGCCATGGTGCAGAAACATTGTCAAGATGTTTCTGTAATTTAGTGCTGTCAGTTGTGTACACAGTGAAACAAATCTCATTTACATTTAACATAAACCCCTGTCTTGACTCCCATTAACTTCTAAAGTTCTGTAGATTAATTATTTAGGAAAATCTTTACCAGGTATGTAAACAAATTGCCAAAGAAACACAAGGTCAAGAATTAGATCTTTATTCTGTGTGCTCATTCCAAATCAATGTTTTGTTATTTCCTGCCTCCATGATATATACAAAGTAGATGATGCTTCACTTTCCCTGGGGTATAAGCAGGAAATGGCCTTTTTAACCATTTAACCAGTTTTGAATTTCAAAACTGATCAAAATAGCATTCCTGTTCTGCCTATTTCTGACAATCACAGGTATATAGTAATACCGGTGGCATCATTTATCCAATAGATCTCTCAAAATTAAAAAGGCCTTTTACTTTAATGGATTGTAAGGCTCTCATTTTGGCTGTTTTGGAGGATTCATGACTTAGTCATTAATACAGTAATGCAGTAATCCCTTGATTATTAAACTAATGGAAGAAGGAATGGGATTTACTGAATGTATTTTAAAAATATTTTATGCTTATCATGCATATGCAGAATGAGGAATGAGTTTTACATATACCAAAAGCATGCAGTATATAGGCAGATTTTGTCAAACCAAAGGGTTGCAAAACTTTAGCTAACCCTGAGTGAGGATTGGATTAAGAGTCATGCTGAATAGCCATGGGAGCAAACCAAGATAAAATGGGCTGTTTTCCAAATTGTGGTCAGTACACACTGTTGAGCCCTTATGTTAAATTATGAACCCATTTTGCTTCAAGGCTATTGAACATATTTGAGTAGAAGTAATACTTTCTCATGAGAAAACCTTCATAAAATACCAAAAAAAGATTGATTAAAGTAAATATGTCATTTCTACATAATGGGGGAAAGTTCTGAATTTTTAAAAACCCAGTATCCCAGTTGGCCAGCATAAAACCTACACATCTGGAAGAAATAAAATGCAATCAAAAATCCATTCCACATCTTTATTCAAACACTATTCAACTTACTTCTTTGGACAATTTGATCAAAGTATTTTACAATCCTTAATATATTTATATTCATAACATCCCTTTGAGGTGCAGTGTTTTGGCTTTTTTCCCCCTTTCTCTTTCCTTTTTTGTGCCAGAACAGATGGTAGTCAGAGAGACCAATTTTAATATTGAGAGAGTTTTTTGCTCTGATCTGATGAACTCTGACTTCAATTTCATTTTACAAAGCTTCCAATGCATTCTCTCCATAACATTAATGCCACCAATAAACCAAATGTCCATCTAATAATGCCAATATTTAATGAATTAAACAGGCATTTATTCTGCAATATTCTACATACCTGTTGAGAAATAGGCTCCATAATATTTCATTCTGAATCAGTTAATTCAAAGAAAAGGGAAACTACCTGGAAAATCAGGAAGATTTATTTCAAAAATTCTTCCTTGAGATGTAAGTTCTTAAACTGTTCTCTCTTTCCTCCATTCCTTGGTCATTAACTGTGGTTGTCACATTACTTCATGCAACATCAAGGTCCCTTTGTTAATCAGTCTTCTTCACTCAAAAGAATTTCAGAAAGGAAACCTGATTATATCAGTTTTAGTTTCTATCTTATCTAACATGATCTTTCAAAACAAAGAAAGAGAAAGAAAAAATGAAGAAAGAAAGGGAAAAAGAAAGACAAGAAAGAGAAAAAAGACAAAGAAAGAAAGACAGAAAGAAGAGAAAGAAGAGAAAGAAAGAAAGAAAGAAAGAAAGAAAGAAAGAAAGAAAAAAGAAAGAAAGAAAGAAAAAAGAAAGAAAGAAAAAAGGAAGGAAGGAAGGAATGAAGGAAGGAAGGAAGGAAGGAAGGAAGGAAGGAAGGAAGGAAGGAAGGAAGTCAGGCTTCTCTGAACAACTGGGATTCTGTGAAATCTGGTACTCAAAGATGGCCCTTGAGATGCAAACTCCATCAACTATTTTTCCTTCTCCCTTGCAGCAAAAAAAGTACAAATAATGAATATAATAACAAATATGACACTATTATGACATGCCAAATCAACTATCAAAGGGAATCATTTGACTCTACTTGACCTGCTAAGTGGAATATCAGCAAACAGTGAGCTTGTGTTGTTTACATGCTAAAACACGCATAGAAATCGAGACCACACCTTCTTGCATGATTTCTGATGGCTGAATTTGCATATATTCAGAAAATGCCAGTTGTATAATAAAATACAAACAATCCTCATCAATCTGACACAAGTGAGGTTTTGATAGCACTTTGGGTAGATCTGAATAGAGACATAGAACAGTATGCACAGTATCTCCATATTTATTTATGGAATTTGTCAAACAAAAATGAGAACAAGAATAAGAGAATAAAAATACAATGACAGGGACGATACGTTAGTGCACTTATGCACGCCCCCGCTATATCAGTGGGGAAAATGGAATCTGCAACTCTATCGCTACCCACTCAATATAAGTCTTATTGAATTCATTGGTATGTATTTCTGAGTGCATTTGAACCGAGTTGTGCATAGATATGATGCTATTTACTAAAATTGTGTGTTTGTTTCTAATTCTAAGTATCATGATGATGCAATATATCATGACTGCAGATTCAGAGAACTAAAGCTTTTTTAAAAATAGCTTTTGGACTATTTATTTATGTATTCAATTTCTATAGCCGCCCATCTCAACCAGTGATTCCAAGTTGCTTACAACTGAAATGTGACCCTACAGGTACTTTCAAATCCCATAGAAGCATCAACATAATAGTGATAAGCCTAACTGGAATATAACTATGTGAAAAAAATGTAACTTTTTCTTTGAATCCTTAATTATTCATGATATTGCTCAGATTCAATAATACAGGTAGTTCTCAACTTACAACCATAATTGAACCCAATATTGGTGCTGCTAAGTGAGACATTTGTTAAGTGAATTTTGTCCCATTTTACGATCTTTCTTGCCACATTTGTTAAGTTTGTAACACTGGCTTTCCCATTGACTTTGCTTGTCAGAAAGTCACAAAAGGTCACATGACCCTGGCACATTGCAACTTTCATAAATATGAACCAGTTGCCAAGCGCTCAAATTTTAATCATGTGACCACAGGGATGCTTCAATGGTTGTAAGTGTGAAAAATGGTCATAAGTCACTTTTTTCAGTGCTGTTGTAACTTCAAATGGTTACTAAGTGAACTGTTGTACAAGGACTATCTGTATAGAACAGGGGTGTCAAACTTGTGATGGCACCTCATCACATGATGTATCACAACTTTTTTCTCCTTCGCTAAAACGGGGGTGGCCGTGGCCAGCATGTGACACATCTGGGTTGCGGGCCGCAAGTTTAACACCCCTGGTATAGAACAAGGAGTAGATTATTGGAGATTGTTTTATTCATGAAATTATTATTAATAGTAGTGGTAGTAATAGTGGCAGTAGTAGTAGTAAACATTTTGACTTTCTTTAATTTTATATAAATATCATTATAAACAAACTCTATGTTTCTATGAGTTTATGTTCTGTTCATTAATCCATGTGTTAGATAGATTCTGAGTAATCTTAATAAATCATTTTTCCAAGGGGCATAAAACTAGAATTTATTAATCTGTTGTATTTACTGCTACAGGGAATGTGGTTTCAGCTGTGTATTCTTCAGCAAAGGGGTGTGTTGTTTTGAAAGCAGGCCACAGGTGTTTGTATGTGACTTGTATTGGTTCTGAGAGAGTTTTTACTCAGAAGAGTGTGTGAAGCCATTAAATATCATTTAAAATATATCTAAAGTTCTCTTGTAAACAATTGTGTGATGGGATGGACTTTCATTTTTCTCCACACACCCTGCAATTAATGTTTCATATGACAATTATACAATTTCATAAATCACAGCTAATATTAAACACTAGAAGTGCACTTCCACTGACAGAAATAATAATTAATATGTCATAAAAATTCTTTGCTTTTTTAATGACAAAAATGTTTGGGAACATGCCAGAACTACACTACTATTTAATTAAGAAAAAGAAAAAAGAAAGGAAAAATAGGACATGCATTGGTCAGAAGAAAATTCCTATGCCCACACCTACTCTCTTCTTGTCAATTATTTGCTTCCAAAGTGATATTTTCTCTCTCTTTTCTTTTTTTTTTTTAAATGTACAGAATCATAGGGAGGGATCTATTTGGCCCTCCGATTCAACCTCATAGCCCTTATATTTGCAGATCTTGGTATTTTGTGATTCCCCCCCCCCCAGTTCTTTGTCTTCTGCAATCTGCAGATATTGGCTGTAGGACATGACCAGGATGAGTCTGAGAGAGGGGTCAAATTAATAATAAGTCATGAGTCTCTGCACACCAGCAAGAGATTTAAATCCAGCCCACCTTGAATGCCTTCTTAATTCTTGCTCATTTCCCTTGACTGTTAGTAGCTCAGATTCTTGCAGAGAGCTTAAGCTTGCAATAAATCTTTATACTCATTTGAACTAAACTATTTCATCCAGTTTTGGTAGTCATGATACAAATGTTGAGACACTAGAAAGAATGCAGAGAAGAGCAATAAAGATGTTTAGAAGGCTGGAGGCTAAAACATATGAAGAACGTTTGCTGGAATTGGGTGTGTCTAGTTTAATGAAAAGAAGAACTAGGGTTGACATGATAGCAATGTTCCAATATCTCAGGGGCTGCCACAAAGAAGAGAGGGGGGGGGTCATCCTATTCTCCAAAGCACCTAAGGCGGGACAAGAAGCAATGGATGGAAAATAATCAAGGAGGGAAGCAACCTAGAACTAAGGAGAAATTTCCTGACAGTGAGAACAATTAATTTGTCAGCAAAGAAAGTACTTGACTTGACAATCAATGACTAAATCCTATCAATTAGGCATTCCTTTAATATGAAGATTTCTATATTTATATTCCAAATGATGATGTTGAAGAAGACAAAATTGATGAGCTTTATGGTCAGATTGTGTTTTATAGAAAACACAATTAAGATCTCCTGCTTGTGATTGGAGACTGGAAGAGCAAAGTCGGAAATGGTATGGAGAAAAATGTAGCTGAAATATATAGCGTTGGAAATAGAAATGAAGCAAGAGGAGGACTTAACAGCCCAGTGAACTGCTTAATTGCCAAAAGAGTAAACAACCAAAACAATGCCTATATACATTGATAGCAGTAAATGAACGAGTGAACAGAAATCAAATAGCCTATATTATTAATGCTAGGGAATGGAATAGCTTAGCTGCAACTATAAGGACAAGACGGGGGGGGGGTTGATTGCGGAACCAATCACAAGGTAAAGCAGAAGAATAAAGCCAACCAATTCCTACACTGTGATTTTGAGGATATAGCTACATTTTCAAGAAGAACATCAGAAAATGCTGAAGTCCTGAATCTCATTGATGAGTTTTCAAGATCTCTTGGGAATAAAATTGTTACGGATGAACGCCAGAACAAACTGTCAAAGACTAAGAAACAGAATTATCAGTGATTTCTATTAGAGGAGGCTCAGGAAAATAGGCTAGGGGATGTGTACAGGGTTTGGTGTCACGAACTGCCCACTATCTTTCAATACTAAATTACTTCAACAAGACTAAAACAGAAACAAGGAATCTGTGACTATTCATGAGGTCCAGAACTATAGCTTGAACCACATCTCTGATACAGAAGTTACCCTATGGAACATATTCATTATGGTGACAGGAAGGTAAAATGATGTGTTATATCAATATTGCAGACAAATGCAGACTGGTAGCATCTTTTTAGTAAGACTGCCAAAGCTTAAGCAAAGAAGAAAATCAACATCATCTTTGTGGGATCTGAGTATTTTACAGTCCAATCATATATTTTCTAAACAGGATTTTTGAAGAAAGTGAAGATGCCTACAGTATCAACTATATTCTGTTAGATGGTTTCATAATAATCTGATTTGTTAGCAATGTACAGTCTGTTCTTTCAAAAATTGTTCCAAATCTTAAAACTTCATAGAGTTAATGTAAACATCCTATGCAGATAATCCTACCTAACCAGATGACCTGCTATTTACAACAAAAAGTTTCTATTTATATCAGCAACTTGTATTTATTAAAAACTCAGAATGGCCACAGATGTTTGGCAATATTTAATACTGAATTCTGTACATAAGAAATCAATTATCAGTCAAAGTAATGTGGGGATCGTGTATATTTATACATTCAGCTGACTACTCAGTACCTGTATTCTGCTAGATTTACTATGATTTGTTATTTAAAGGAAAATGCATTCCGATGCATGTATGGAATTGCTAATCTTTGAAAGTTTTGCATATATACAAATGTAGTACTATTTCAAGGAAGTTAGTGACCTTGCGGGTGGAATTTTCATGCCAAACTATTTAGCAGTGTATTATGGCAAATGTCCAGCGTGACAGAAATGTGTTTTTAGCCAGAATCATTACATGCTAGATTTAAACTGGGTCTCCACGAATGAGAGCCTTGAATGTTTAAAATGACTAGGTTCTGTAATTCCTAGAGGTCTTTGAAAATGTTATGCTAAGGGAATTGCATTAAAATTCAAGGCAAAACCTAACTAGGTATTATTAACAATCATTGCATATTTTTTTAACTGTGTTACAATTGTTACACCATAGAACAAGAGGCCAAACTACTGAGCATAAGAGCCAATCACTGCATGCACACAAGGCAAGAGGACTGGACTTATTCCTTTCCCTTATACACATTAATTGTGGTAAAATATGGTTCTTCAGATTTGAAACCTTTTCCTGGCTTCACACAGTAAATAAATAATTAGTTCATTTACCCAAGGACCATCTTGGTACACATTGTTAACTCAAACACATATTTTCTTTGACTGTGTGGTTATCATTTGGATCCAAGAAAAGTCATTTTTTTAAAGGAAGCGTGAATAGGTCCAGTAAATTTCAAAGTGCCCACTTTGAAGCACATTTTGTCAGATCTGAATAACGACTTGTCCTTAACTAATTGTCTACTGGGTGGAGCCGCCTTTATGTATAGCTGTATACACTGAGGACTCCATGAATAATGTCATTTTCAATTATATGGTGAGCAGTCCATACATATACTTGGGGGGAGGGGGAGTCACTTGAAATAAAGAACAAGATGAAGCCCTGCTCGAATCCCCAAACCAATTGAATTGGTATCTGAATGATGTTCAGAGCCTGTGATGGGAAGTACAAGGATCATAAATCTCTATCCTTCAGCACCCGACCATCTCTCAAGATGCCTCAACATCTGCTGCCTGCCCTGACTAATGGTAGGCCAGCCTTGTCATTAGGAACAATTAGACATGTTTACATGAATGGAACATCACATAAGAACACTTAGGTTGGGAACATTTAATCAGCATTTTCTACTGAAATTGCCAATAAACTGTTGTTCCTAAAAATAACTATTTCTTCGTGTTTACAGATGACATTTTGAGATTGCTTTTTATAACTTGCTTTTAAGAAGAAACATATTTTTTTTGCAATTTCTTTTAAGTTCATCTGTTTGGTGAAGCTGGATAGAAAGTTGAACATCTGTCCTTATTTCTATGCAAGGAAGCACTCAGAGTGATTACTTTCGCATATGAGTCTGCTGTAGTCTTCTATAAAAAATTGTTTTGAAGATGTCTTCCCCATTAACGGAAGCAGGAGGAAGTACGGAAACAGTGTTGTTGTTTTTTTACATCATTAGGAATTAACAGGAAAATCTTATCTTCAGTTTCAATCAGTGGGTTCTTTTAAGGTTTCAAGTATTCTAATTTACCATAGTCACCCTATTATCCATGATAGCATCATATCATGCATGAATTTATAACATTTATGGATTTATAAGAATTTTAATAGGGTATCACTAAACAGATTCCATAGTATGGTTTTATTTTCTTCACTTTCTATAAATAAGCTGCATTATATGAACAGTTCTGACTTGGAGAATGTGTTGGGGAAAAAAGAAACATTAGATAAAATCAAGCAGTTGTAAAGTGCTTTTTTAAAAAGAAACAAGATTCACATTTTAATGCTATGATTCATTTAAAATATTCTTCATTTCCTGTGATCCTAACATGATTCATAGTCTTTCAGGTGGTTTCAAAATTATGATTTATTTGCAGACCATTTTTTATTAGTAAAAGTCATCTTTTTCAAGATCTGCAATATTACAAATGTAACTAAATTAAAATAGAAGCATTAGACCCTTTTATGAATTATTTGCTTTTTTCCCACTGCTGAGAATATTAGCCCAACTTAAATTCAACTGAAATCAATACTTCAAGTTGATTTGTAATATAGGGCATTACCAATCCTTATTGTTGCTTTTTATTCTATTTCATATTACATATATATTTATGTTATAAACTTCCAAGAACATTTGATGAGGTGCTTTATAAAGGATTGTACAAATAAGTTCATAATGAATAAGTAAAAATGGATTGGACTAAGTATAAATGTAAGTGGGATGTAGAGTACAGAAGAAAAATTATTTTGATTTCTTAGCAGTGGGATTTAGCAATAACTTTAAAGAGGTATTTAAAAAATCTTGGGAGCTATCAGTAGTTAGCAATTATGATGGATATACTATCAGATACAATATCCCTCTCACTATCAATAGCTTAGAGACATGCCTGGAGATATATGACAATGGTCATATTCTTCTTAAGAGCTTCCCAAAATGTATGGCTGGCCAATGTGGGAGAATGCTGGAATAAAAATGTGATAGTTAATATTTCTGTTTTTAGGTTGGGTTCAGAATTCAAAGCATTTTTTCCTGACTCTTTCTATGCTTCTGCAAAATTTACCTCAGAAAGCAGAAGCATCCTTCAGAACAATGTGAAAACTAAAAGGAAAGAAGTGAAAGTCAAAGGTCACAGAATTGCCTGTGGCCCATTTCTGTTCACAGATACTTCGATCCATAGCATGGGGCAACCCATTAGCAGAAGAATCTCTTCTATTCATGGAAGAACATATTTGAATGTAACCTGTTACATTACGTACAGTATATCTCTTGTGATCCCACTGAAATGCATGGAAAATGATAAGGGTTTCATCATAGGTTTAATGGGAGTAGATCAGGGAACAGTCTTAGTAGGACGATGAGTTGATTTGTTTCTTGCAAGTATGTAATTATAGGGAACAGACATAATTCAAACTGTTTTTTGTTGTGGTTCAAAACACTCTGAATTAAAATAGCAATGATAAAGGATTGCAGTCAGGCACCAACTAATTGTTAAATTGTACCTCAAGGTACAAAACAAAAGTCCAGACCTATATTGTTAACTCTGCAGGGATTTGCTTAGAAACTGAATTGTGGAAGTTTTCTGGGCTTCAGATATGCTGTGAATATTATATACTAGTTTTCTCTGCTTATTGTGAGGAAAAATGTGGTATATGGTTAGGGAACAACTGAATGTACATTATTGTTGCTATTACAAAATAAATAACATGAAGACAACAAGACGTTTGGGGAAAAATTGACTCTTTGTTTGAGACAGGAGGTATTTATGTATTTTCCTACTCTGGATTCTTCCATAGATCTCAAAATTTTTCTCAACCTTTCTTGTGTGATACATTTTGACTAGACAAGGATCAGAAATTGGAGAATTGGGTTTATTATTCTCATGCACCAGGAATTCTTGAATTTTAGGTATGCTAATGCCAATTGTACATTTCTGAATTAATCCTTCCTTCCTTCCTTCCTTCCTTCCTTCCTTCCTTCCTTCCTTCCTTCCTTCCTTCCTTCCTTCCTTCCTTC
>JANHFL010001927.1:128080-150282 GCA_032468155.1 Oxyrhabdium leporinum | reverse complement strand
TTCTTTCTTTCTTTCTTTCTTTCTTTCTTTCTTTCTTTCTTTCTTTCTTTCTTTCTTTCTTTCTTTTTTGTGACACGCCTACAATTATATGACCTCAATTATATGCTCTTGCACTATCCCTTATCAATGGCAGTGTTCTTTTTAGATGTTTTTCTTCTGCCAATCCTTTGACTTAAGTTTATAAATGTTTCTAACACTCTGTTAGTAGCTGAAGGAGCCTATCAGTAAAGAGTCAGTAAGTCAGTGAAGCTCAAACATTTTTATATATTAGGGACATGCTACAATCACTCTGACTCTTCTGAGTCGACTAAGATCAAACACTATTTATCCTAGATATCACTTAGCAAACACACCACCCAGCAACACAGGATTAACCTCAGCAATGGTTCCAGATGCACTTGGGTCAATATAAATAGCATCTGAGAAGTCTGGATAAAGTCACCCTGCCAATAACTCTGAGCTAATCACTTTATTGCCGTGGAACATTGCTCTCCATTCCAAATGGGAAATTAGATTTACCCTTTTGAAGTTTATTAATATCTTTAATCAAAGTCAGTTGGAGTTGTTGTAAAGAGACAAATGTTTTCATTATTGTCAAAGCTCAATTAAACAAAATTGTTGTACTGCCTTGGAAGAAATGGTTTCCTGTCTCATGCCAGGCACAATATTGCATAGTGTCAGCAGGAAATTTATAGGAAAATTGTTTGATGGCAAGAACACGAATCTAAACAAAGAAATACACAGAATATTTCTATGTAATTAGAAAATATTGGAACATAAGCAGAGTTGTGTAGGATGACAAATATAATGCTCCTGTATTTTTAATGAGTGCATAAGAAAGATTTTTCTTTTTCATATCTGTATAATATGCCACACTTATCAAAACTCCATCTGCTAAACAAAGGTATAGAAGACCCATTTCATCACTTGTGCATGGCAATCCAAATCCTAATCTCAGATGGTTCCTAAATCAGAGGGACTGTCACAATTCCCTAAACTCTTCTAGTTGTAGAGCAGAAATGAGAACTTAGAGATGTTTGCTTCACACTGAGAAAGAATTTTTGCAAAGCAGTCCGGGGGCTGCTTTAAAGGTTTTGACAATTTGAGGGTATGAAGGAGGGCTGGAGAAGCTAGGGAACTGTCAGAGTCACATATCTTCCCAGTCCAACCATCCTTGAATATTGAGATATCAGAAACAGACAGATTCTCTGTTTAATATTGGAAGAGAAGATCTGGGTAATCTATGCTCTTTGTGATTCTAGTTGATCTAGCCACAGTATTGGGGCTAATTTATTTCTTTGGGCTGCAAAAATCCAGATAACCACAAGAAGGCATCAAAGACTTACAGAAAACAATCAGCTTGTTCCTGTTATCTAGCTCTGCAACCTTGATTTGGTAATCCTAAGGAAATCTAAATGGTCTAGTAGTCACTGTGGCCCAAACAGTCTTTTTATGTTAGGCAATTTTTGTACGGTTAGAAATTAGATACATTCTTAGGTTCTTATACTCTTGCTTTTGTTGCTAATAAAGCTAAGAATGCCTGAAGTTGGCTATCACCTTTTACATCTCTATATCTGTCTATGCATCTATTAAATATTGAATACTTATATGAAGATTACAAATTTGTGATGAAACCATAACAAGAACAAATATGGAGAATAACCTTCCACTTCCACCACAGTAATTTTGGTTGTCATTTTCTGTCCCTTTTTCAGCTTTAATATATAATTATAATATATAATTATAATGTATAGTTTTTCAAGTGCGATGACCTGAATTGTACAAAATTGAATAAACATGGGCAGACCATAGATTGGACATAAAGATATTGTCATTTTTACATTATTCTTATTGAATCCCATTTCTAAAGAACCGTAACATGAAATTTACCATTTTCCCAGCTACCACATACTGAATTAACATGCAGTTATGACTCCAAGATCTTTTTCCTGGTTACTTATAAATAACTCAGATCCCATCTACGACTTCCATTTGAAGATCATATACCAAATTTAAAAATACCCTCACAGTGATATTTAATTTTTACCATCTTCAATATTTTAACTGCCATCAAGTTATTGTCAGCTCTCAGCAACCATATAGATTTTGTCAGTAATCATCTGTCTCTAACATGTTTTTTTCAGTCTTCCAAAGATGCATTCATCACCAATGTAAATGGGCTCATCTGGTTGTCCTTTCTTCTATTTGCTTCCATATGTCCCAGCATTAGAGACCCTCCAGAGAGTTGGGTCTTTGCATAAGGTGTTGGTAGAAAGATTATTTGACCCTGATCTCTTTTACCTTGACTGATAGCTCCAAGAAGAATAGTTCAACAATCTGTTGATTTGTTCTTTTCACTATCCACTGTATTCTCAGGAGTCTTTTGTTCAAAAGAATATTCTTCCTACCATGCTTTTTCAAAGTTCATCAATACTTCAGTGTTATCTTTAAATTGGATCAATTCACTGGTTATTGATGATTCAGAAATATATGTACAGGTTAGCAAGCACTGGTCCTAGGAAAGACCCTAAAGGACTCCACTTTGTATTTTCCTCCACTAAAAAACTGGCAATTTATTCTTATACCTTGTTTTCTACTTTTACCAATTAACAATTTATGGCATGTCTCTCTTTTGAATCTGATCAGAAACTTAGCATCCTTTCTTACCCCTCTCCTCACTTCCCACAAAAAAACCTTTGTCTCTTAGTTGTAAAATGTAAAAATCTATGATTTTCACTATAGTCTTCAGCACCTATGATCTTTGGTTATACTAGATAAGACAAATGGGTTTTCCATTCCTCTTATAGAAGATACTTTGCCACAGTTTGTTATCTGGAATCTAAAATAAATTCAGACTAATGGAGTATATTTTAAAAATTGCATGTCAATTTTTCATTCCATTGGATGAATCACCAATAAACAAATAAATCTGAGAGTGATTATCTATCAAACATCTAATTAGTCTTTCCTAAATATTTTTAAAGTCCAAATTAAATTGTCAGATATAACCACAAGATATATCTCAGGTGATATTTTTCCATTCATCATCAAATATATTTAGGAAGTCCATTTTCTGAAATAATTATCATATAATATTTTAAAACTCATTGAAAGTCCTTCCTACAGCAAATTAAATGGAAGTAACCAATTTAGTTGAGTCTTTATATAGTAACATATCTGGACAGAGATGACATAGTTAAGCCAGAAAGTTTCGTTTGACCTGAGAAACATTTTGTGGGTTTTATATTATTTAGTTTTGGAACCTGAGAAGTTTGTTATCCTACTTCCCTCCTGATTATTTCATCCACAGCACTTTTCCTTACTGCTTTGAGCCTATGCTTGTCAAAAGTAGTAAGAAATATCTGCCAGGCATCAATTGGCAGAGATACAACTACTCTTGCAAAAAATAATGTTCTCTGTGTAACTTCATATGTCTACCTCTCTGTCTGTCTGTCCGTCCATCCATCCATCCATCCATCCATCCATCCATCCATCCATCCATCCATCCATCCATTTATCCACATATCCATTTACCTATTATTTCATTAATCTGTCAAGGAGAATTCCCTCCAACAGATTAGTTACCACGTAAAGATATTTATGTTTGTGCTATGTTCTGACACTAGAGGTTGTTCTGACTTTGCATATGTCAGAGTAGGCTAAAGCAAATGAATAAAGCATTTGATTATAGAGGAGAATTTCATGAGGGAAGGGGAAAAAAGAAACAAGAAAAGAAAAGAGAAGAGAAGAGAAGAGAAGAGAAGAGAAGAGAAAAGAAAAAAGAAAAGAAAAGAAAAGAAAAGAAAAGAAAAGAAAAGAAAAGAAAGGAATTCACAAGTGGATATATATAATAGGAACTAAGAAAGCAGATTGTATGCAAAACTCCTACTGAGGTCTATGGGGTTTCTTTCCAGGACAAATTTGACAGATTATAGCAACTGAAGACTATTTGAAGCTGAGGCTGGAAATGCCAAAGAATCACTTGTTCCTTTACATTGATTGATCAAATAAGACTTCTTGAGATTTATTTATTTATTTGCTTTGATGCAGTCTAAAATATTTTGAATAAAATATTTTAATGAATGCCATCATTTATTTTCTGCAGAATTGACTAGCAGATATGATAACAATCCAGGAAGAATTATTATTGACAGGTTATTGGATTTTTTATACCTAATACTAGAGATCATTTCTTAAGATTCCTACATACATGCAATACTATTTTTAATAAATGCTATTCTATTTCAGGGAGGGGGGGGAGGAGGAACAATATTGGTAGGCAAGCTTGCATCCGGACTCAGATAAAACTGTATGATTTGTTTTCCTCTTTACATAAGACAGAGAAACTGAAAGCTTTTAGTTTTGAATGCAGATTTTAAACCAGGTCTTATACCAGGGCATCATAATACATTGGACTGAGAGCTTTATATCTGGAACTGTGTTGAATATCATCCTATTATGTGATGCTACTATAATGATGAGACTATGGTCAGATAGGAATAGCATGAGGGACATGGCTGCTTTTAAATTAAAAACAATGTTGCAAATCAGCTTTTCACATTTCAGTGATGAACCCACTAATATTTGTTTTTCTGACAACTCTCAAATGGATGCTTTCTTTCCTTTAACACAGTCATTTTCAACCTTTAACCCTGATTTTTAACATGCATTAATTTCATAGGAAAGATTAGTATTAAAGTCTAATTGGGTCTTCTAAATTCTCCTAATCTGGTAAATGACCAACAAGCAGCACTGCTATTTTGGGCCTTGCTTAAAACAGAACTGAATCCATTCAAAGATAATACTGTCCTTCATCTGAATGGGATGTTGATATGATATCTCAGGACGCTCGAAGCTTGATTATGCATGGTCTATTTATCTACCTCAAATCTACCCATTTATTATTTTTGAGGTTGAAGCATTCTTTTTGGTGAGAGAGAGACCAATTCTGATATCAAGAAACTAACCTCAGCTATGATTGATAAAGCTGGTTTTATAACTATTACAGAATGGAGATTGGTTTTTAAAAGTGAATTATGGGAGTAGAGAGAAACTAGTGCTTAACAGGAACACAATAGAATCTTTGTAAAGTTTATCAGCTTTTATATTTCCTGTTGTTTATTTATTTATATTCTGCCTTTATCAACATACCTAATACCTTTCCTTCCTCCTATTTTCCCAGAACAACCCTGTAAAGTGAGTATGGCTGAGAGAGACTGATGACCCAAAGTCACCAGCCATATTTCATGCCGTAAAGTGGGACTACAATTCATGGCCTCCCAGTTTCTAATCTGGTATCTTTAACCATTAGACCAACAAAGGTACTGGTATTTTATTTTTAACGCTCTCCATTATTCCATATCTATATGGAATATCTTTCATATCTATATGGAAAGAAGTGGGGAAAAGGATTTATTCATAATATTTGGGATTAAAATCAAATGTGGGAATTTAAGTAACCTGCAGCACACTGGAAAGATAGTTATATAAAGAAAGGCAGGAATATACTTACACATACAGAACAGCTGCTGTAAAACTAAAGTAAATTGAGGAACCTTGCCTTTTATTCATTAGAAGTCTAGAGTTCAATTCATTGGATGCATAGTTTAGCTAGGCTGATGCTATATAGGATTTAAATGGGGATAAGTTGGAGAGGAACGGAAGGCAGGTTGGTTATACAGATGGAGGTTAAGTGTGAGGCAGATTGTCATTACCTTCTCAATTTACAACTATAATGTGTTAACAACCCACTGTGTTTCTTGAGGCCTTTTGAGATTGTTAGTTCAGCAATCTCTTACTCAATGATGTTAGAATCTCATTTTTCCAAGATAGTTGACAATAGTGTCCAGGGAGGTTGGATTGCTCAGATAACATTTTGTCCTTGCTTTGAGTCCTGATGTGAAATTTGGTTCCATTAATCATTTTGCACAAAGTTTGTTCCATTTGTCCTACATAAAATTCAGAAGGGCACGGATGGCAGATAATGGTATATATCAGAGGAAATGCATGCAAAGATGCCTCTGATCTTGTGTGTGAACTTGTGTGGCCTGTGATACTGCTGCTCTTGATTGTAATGGTTGTGGACCAGAATTTTGCTGTGGATAATAGATTTAGTCGTGTATTGTGAGTGGAAGCTGGAAGTGTGTAAGTGTGCATAAAATCTGTATAACTTGGCACTATGTGTTCATTCTATAGATTTACTGTGACATCAAGTAATTTGATAGATTAAAGCTGAAGCTGAAGTAGAGGTTGCTGAAGGTATGATGAAATCTGATGAGAGATTAATTTCTGGAGGTCTATACTATGAAAATTCATCAATGAGTTCTCAAGTAAATGAGGGTTTAAGGAAGGAAGAGTTGAAAAAATCAGAATTCAGAATACAAATGTTAACATAAGATTACCATTGACTAATGAGACTCTCCTTGTCCAAGCTCTTTACTCCTGTGAATATCACTGCTTTTTTTAACTTTACATTTGTAGGAGGGATCATTTTCAATCTTTAATGAGAATGGTTTGAGGGGGGGGGAGTGTTGAACAGTTTGTCATCATAGCATTTGATAAAGCTCAATTTGAGAACCATTCATTTACAGGTCTAAAACCTTTAAGATGGCATTGGCTTTCTACTTCTTTGATCCTAAAAGATACTTCACTATGCAACCTTATAGATACTTCACTATACAACCTTACTTGAATTCAATTCTGACCTTAGGAGAATCTTATGGCAGTTTAAAGGCTATGCTTGATTAAATTCATTTCAAAAATGCTTCTTAGGCATTATGTATGTCTAAATGGTTTTTTTTTTGTGTTTTTTTTTTTTTTTTTAATAATGGATGAGTGTAATTCTTAAGGCAAAGTAAAGCTTGCATCAGCAGCCAAGCACATAAAATGGAGATTTCTTTTCATCAAAATTGGTAACATGACCTCGTCTCCCTGTGCAACAATTGGTGTATATAGCATTGCAAATTATTCATAGCAATTCAAGATACATGGCTTGTGCCGCTGGAGAAAGGATGTTGAGCTGATGGTGTACTCAGCTCTGAATCTTTGATGAGGCATTGCATAAATTTCCAGAGGAGATTACACAGTGACATCAATAAACAGCATTAAAAATCAAGCCTCTGAAAAGCCTGTGGAGGGCAATGAATGCTGTTGACACATGACAGAAAATTTCTCTTTTCTTTACTCAAGCAGATCTATGTTGAAGACTCTTCTGTATTTTCCTTGCAGATGAAAAAGAACATTTCGGTACAAAGACAGGTTCAGGCAAATTTCTGTCAAAATGGAGGAAACAGGTATCTCAATGCAGGAATTCATTTTTAAAAAAAAAAGTAAATTAATACTCTTTCCAAAGATTTTAAGACAGGCATACATAGATATGTAGTTGTTTTTCAGAAATATATATATTTTGAAGAAGTGCTTTGGATTTGATACTAGGATAAGTATTACACTTCTACAGCATTTTTCCCCTGAGCTTCTATATGAGTTTAAAATCACTAAAAGTCTTAAAGTATATTATATAGAAGTCTGAAGTCATTTTCATTGAGAATGAACTCAGCTCAACTCAACTCTTCTTTTTCCTTCCCCTTCTGCAATTTTCTCAGCCTGTTAAAAACAAACAAGTGACTGAAGCAAACTGCTACTTTTAGCAATACAGATATGCAACTTTTAAATTAAAGGACTGTCCAAAAATAAAAGATATCCTTCTCCTTCCCCTCCCCCAATGATGCTAAGGAGATCAGAGGGGTATTTAGTGAGCTGTCCATCTTTTGTGTTTTCAAGAGCTTTTCATTCTGATCCTAAGCAGAATCATATTTTATTATTATCTGCTACATGGTGTAGAGTGTAAAGTTGTTGGTTAAGTTTTTTTGTTGCTGTTCTCTTCAGTCTTAGCAATTTGATACAGAAAGATGCCACTTGATTGCCTAGGAGGGAATGTGAACATGAAGCGCTTTGCAAACCCACACCTGGCTGTTTCAAGTTGTTTCACTATTTTCTCATTAAAGCTTCAGTGTGTTCCCTCAATTTCATCATCTGTGACAAAGCTGTTGGAAGCTTGAGTATAAAGAGTGAGGTAAACTATTTTATTGATTTCAATTTCATTAAAAATACAGTTTGTACAAAACCAGACTGAAACAGAAAACTGTCAAATCAGTCCTTTGTGAAGTTGACTTTGAAGTTTGAATGGTGTTTTTTTTGCCAAAGTGGAAATACCTAAACTGATACTTTCAGTGATATTACATAGTGACAATATAAAGCATAAAAGTGATGCAACATAAGGCAAAAAAAGTTTTACTAATTTCCAAGATAACTGTGATTAAGCAGATTTTTTAAATGTGTTTCAAAACTCTTTCGAAACTCTTTCGACCCACAAGCACCAAATACTGCAAGTGGCTGGAATGACTGTTCTTCAAGGGGAACTTTTGCTTCCAAAGACAGGCCTATAAGTGTTTTTTGTTTGTTTGTTTGTTGTTGTTGTTCAGTGATGAACAATAAATCTCCCCTGAAAATCATAAAATAGTCTCAAATGTTTCTACTATTCTATATTTGGAATAATCCAACTGGCAATTAGAATTGGTTCATATTTGTGCAGAATCTGCCCTCAAATGATACATCTCTCAAAAAAATGCTTTGATGGGACAAACTCTTTTTCCTATATTTCCCCATTTTTCTAACTTGGTATTAGAGTACTATGGCTTCAGGCCTCTACCAGAGTGCCACCTACTGCAAGCAGGTCGTCTTTTTCAAAAGCTCTAGAGAAATAAAAAATCATCCCTCAAGTTATTTTCTGTACATATGGAGTGAAATTGGAATGGTTCCAGCCTAAAGCACATCTGTTTCTCCTAGGTGACAGAACCTTTCAACATTAGAAGTGGACCATAAGAAGGCAGTTTCGGAGGCTCCTTCACATCTGTGCTGCCTAAAACTTTACTGGAATTCCATATTTCAAGTTTTGGTCCCAGGAATTAATAAATTAATTAATTAAGAACAAATAAAATTAATACATAAAAATAAATAAAAATTATAAACATTATAGAATTTCTCATTTAAACTATGATGATCAAAATCAGGATTAAACACACATTGCTGTCTAAGGTTTCTGTTATCCTTTTGGAAAGTCTAGGAATATTTTTTATGGTTATGCTACTCTCAAATGAATCAGTTATGCATTCATACCTATATGTCTTTAGGTTTGGGGAGACTTATGTTGGGGAGATTAACCCTTCATGATTTCATGGGAATGTCTGTTGGGGAAATTTGCTCCTGCCAATAAAGAGATTTGAGATTTGCAACAAAGTTTTTTTATTGGCATGCAAAAAATACGGTAATCCTGGGGCCTCACACAAAAAGGGATGTTGAGACTCCCAAACATTCTACAGATAAGATTCTATAGAATTGAGTGGAACTACATTTGACAATGTTTTATCATGACAATAACATCACTCTCTTTATAATTTTTTCCCCAAATCCCATTTCTGGGATTTGATACCTGTCTCCTACAGCAACCTATCTCCTATAGCCCAGCCATAGATTGATTTAAATAACAACATTATGTGCCCATACTGGAAAACAAAAGAGTTTACTAATAAAATATTAAAATCCTATGATCTTAAGAAGGAGCACAACCCTAACAGAACAAGATAAACACTGTAATAGAAAATAAACATTTTGCTTATTAATTTATTAATTCAGTTCAAGTATGCAATTATCCAAACACATACATTTACAGGCAACAATAGAAAAACGGTACTTATTTCCTTCTTCCATTATTTTATATAACTTTATATATAACTTTATATAATTGTAATCTAACCCATATGGTTGTGAGTTCCTAGAAGTTTTCTCTTCAATATTAATCAGATAGTCTGGGGTTTTTTTGAGGATTAGCCAAAATATGTCAGTGATATAATGCTAAATCTCTCTTGCTAAAATCTGTGTTCCAACAAAGAGCAGATGCAGGTACATTAGATCAAGCCTCAGACACTGAAATGGACAAACAGTTCCAAAGTGGTAAGATATTTAGGAATTACATTTAAACTGTCTGCTATTACATATTTAAGATTTCACATTTGAGAAGAATCCCACATAACCATAACCCAGAGGCAGAAAAAACTGTGGAGAAAGTCTGCAGGTCAGCATTCATTCATTCATTTACAGTGTGAAATGTCACTGATTCCATACAGATTTATGCTGCCTTACAATAAAAAATAAAATAAAAATGAAAGGCTATTTCATTTCTTTAATAAGATCTAAAGAAAAAACATAAACACAAGTATATTAAAATATCATTTTTTCCCCAATAGGATTCTTTTCTTAGTTGAATAAAATTTGCCAAAAAAACTATGATAAAGGACCCTTTTATTTATTTATAAATAAATAAAATAAATAAATAGCCTAAAAGAGATATGGAGATTAAAAAAAATACTTTTTAATGGACACTGTCATGATGCAAATTATACATGCAGACTCTCTATGGCATAGATGTTAAGTTAGGATGCAGTCATAGTATGTATAGAATTAGACACTTTTACTGTAGATGTGAATTACTTAATGAAACTTATTTAGAGCTTCAAAAACCATCTAGATTCTTGATCACAATTCAGAAGTAAATCTGATTGGATCAGCAGGTTACTATATTAACAAGCAGTTCTTGCCTGGATATATAATCTAAGGAATTTCAAAAGAATGGTAGACACTAGTAGAACATTTTGATAGAAATGTTAGAAAATGGCAGAATATTTTTTCTCTATCAGGAAGAAGCACTGCATTAAATATTAAACAGAATATTGCCCATTTGTATTTATTCCTTAATTTAAAGTTGAATTAAGTATGCATTCCATTTTCCCACCCTCAGTGTTTCTAATTTTTAATTAGGCTTATTTAACAGGAATCTCTAGATAGGTCACAGCTCTCAAGTTTAATAAAAATAGAGTGAAATGGGCTTAATAGAAATCCATAAATTAATAATGTTTTGGGGAATAATACATACATAATTTATTTCCAAACAATGCTTTACACACGTCTCTGTATTTGATTGTCTAATAGCGGAGTGTGTATATGTGTGTGTTTATATACATATATTTGTGTATTGATCACTCTGCTATTAATAGTTTCAATGACGAGATAACATTTTTGAGGAAAAATCAAAGTAATCAAATATAAGGTTTAGTAAGTTTTTAACAGGTTCTGAACGGCAGTATTCTGAAGAAAACATTCTAGAAAATATTTCCACAATTTGATTTTAAATATTGAATATATGTTAATCAAGAGAAATTGCTACTTCCTTAAATACTGATAGAAAATGAAAATGTCTAGATTCTGGACTCTAGAAGCTTATAAAATTAGTCTAATTTCTCTTAACCTGACCAACACAGATTTTCTTAATGATGATTTTCTTACAAAATATGTCAAGAGGAAGAGAATAAGAATCAATGAGTCCTTTTTTCTAGTAGCTGGACATTTAATTAAAAATGGTATTTCCTTTGCAGAAAGCTTAGCAACGAAATCAGCAAAAATGTAAAAATATTAGGAATGAAGATGAAGCATCAATAACAAATTTTGTCTTGGACTGCAGTCTAGATATGCATGATTCTCTGGAATTTCTTATCTTTAAAAACTCCTGCAAAAATCACTAGAAAGAGATCCACCAAATGTCAAATATAAGTCAACTGTATATAAAGAAAATGAAATCTATGAGAAATCAGCATTTCATCATTGTCCATTCTTAATGTTCTAATTTTTAGCCCACAAATAAGTATTCATCTCTCAATACAGAATGCTTGTGCTGTTCTTCATTGTACAAAGCAAATAAGACCACTAGAATCAAAATACAGTATATCACAGCATAGGCCAAGGGAAGAGACAAGTAGTAATTACATCTCAAAATCCATACAGATCAGCAATAGCATTTCTTATTTTGAACCAATAGGAGGATGCAGTCACCATTGATCAATAACATTCTATGTGTTATTGAGGCATTGTGTCCTCCCAGTTTTGAATTGTGCCAATACCATTTTTCTGGTGTCACAGAATTAGGAATTTTGACCGGGAGCAATCTAAGTCTTTGTCCATTAAAATACTGCATTGATCTGTAGACTGAACTGTCATGTTGAAACAAATTGAAGGATCATCTTCAGTTGTGCCCAGTCAGGATAAGATTTCCTAAAACATCTTTGCAGTGCTGTGGGCTTATTACGAAGTTATCAAAAAGTCAAAATGTGTATCTGAAAACTGTTATGTAAGAAAGATGACAAGATTTATGAATTATGAATATTCTCATAGGCAAAAGAGCTCATTAAAAAAAGCAAGGCAAATGTGTAAAGGGGAAAAAAATCTAAAAAGTCCTAAATAAAAGCAAATGTGTTTTATGGGAATTAACTACCATTGAACAGCCTTTTCACATCTATCCTCAGATCTTTGGGTTTTGTCATTTGGCTGTATCCTTATCAAACCTTGGAAGGCTTGATCTGAAATTCTTCATGATATTTGGAGTATCTTTGTCTCACACATTAACACTTGGCCTATTGCAAAACATCTCAGGGGAGAAATCAGACAAATGTGTTTACAAGGTAGAATAATATATGAGAAAGTTAGGGAGTATCTGAATTAGCTCTGCTCCCTTCCAAATGTTTCTCAGCTACATTCTACTTACTGCCTTTTTAGTAAATATAGAAAGGAATTTTAATTTATATTTTGCTTTTCTTGCATGTAAGTTCTCCTTGGGGAAAAAAATTGAAACAGTGGAATTAGTATATCAGCAACAAAGCAATGGTTCCCATCTCAGTATGAAAATTGGCTAATCATATTCCTTGACCAAACATGTTGCACTGGTAAAGCAAATTACCACCATATGATAAAATGTAATTGCATTTTAGGCAAAAAAACCCCAAAACAAAACAGTAGATTTAATGATGCATGATGGTGAGCCATACATAATCTGACTTTCAGTGCAAAAGGATAGACTAGCACTTCTTATGTTCTTATAGGACAGTGAAAAGATTGATTACATTTCTTTAGGGGCTAATTTGATGCTTTGCAAACAGCTGTCCCTTTAATCCAGTGGATTCTTTTCCATTAAGGTTGGACCTATATACCACTTTACAGTGCCTTGCAGCCCTCTAAGCAATTTACAGAGTCAGCATATTGCCCCCAACAATTTGGGTCCTCATTTTACCCACCTCGGAAGGATGGAAGGCTGAGTCAACCTTGAGCCTGGTAAGATTAGAACTGCCAAACTGCAGGCAGCCGACAGTTAGTAGGAATAGCCTGCAGTACTGCACGCTAACCACTGCTCCACCATGGCTCATTGGAGTCTTCAAATGATAGCACTTAAGCAACCCTATTACAACTAAGAAATATATGCAGTTTTACCCCCTTTTATCTCTTCTTCCAGTATATATGTCCTCTTAATTAAATATATGGTTTCCTCGCAAAGCTGTGGTACTTGAGAACCATCATAACTATTAAAAGTTTAGCAATATATTTACAAAAGGGAGAGCATCTGGTTGAACATCTGAAGAATTTTTTTGCCTCCTTTCCTTATTTTTTCTCTTGTATCTATCATCCATCTTCTCTGTCTAGATAGAAACTGGATACCTGATCATACAATATTACGTAGTCATCTAATCACAGCATTTATTAAATAGAAATTAAAGATAGAAGGTGAAATTATTAGTTTTAATTTTGATATAAGAGCATTAGGATGAACTATAAAGGAACAGCAATATTGATAACGTCATTTTGTATTAAAATGTGTCTGTGGGAACTAAGTGTGTTTCCAAATTTGTCTGATCTTTAAATTAATGGGGATGATAAATGAAATTGCCAAGTGACACAATGCGACACTGAAGCCTCTTTTATCTGAACCATTTTGAATGTGAGCTTTCTGCCATAGACAAGTATTTGAACATTTGTTTAAAGAGTTAAATAAAAAGACATTTTTCAAAGCCAAAAAATATGGAAAAGTAGAGATCTGTCTAGAGAGACTGACTGTTTTGCAGAACAGAACTTTTGTCTATTCTGCAATAACCCTGCTTTCAGCCATGGTCTCTTACTGATTCCGCACATGTTCAAACATCATACAGATATCCAACTAAAACAGTGTGCACCTGTTTTGCTGATAAGGAACTGAGAGTTAGGCAGTTAAATTCTTATAGGAAAGACCTCAGTGGCTTCAGCTGTCCTGGTATCAGTATCAGATACTACATTGATATTAGAGGTGAATTTGACAACAATTAGAGAGGACTCCCAGAAGGAGAGGGTTAAAGGAAATATAATTGGAATTGATGACTGTTAACAAAAATAGATGAAATTATTTAGGCAGCAACCAGTTGTTGTAATTAGATTATTGGTTTTGGTAAAATACAAGCTGGATTGATAAACCTAAATTGGATTGATTCATAGATAAATGGGACAATAGCTGAAGAGAAATTGTTTGGGTGCTACCCAAGAAGGTATGCTGAAGAAAATAAGATGTCTTTCTACTTGATTGATGTAAAACTCTTGGTGGAGCTGAAGATGATGATGGAAAATAAGAACCAACATTTTAATTGCCACCACGCAATGAGTGATAGAGGAATGCCAATTGCTATAATCCTCCCAAAAAACCTGGGTAGGAAAAGTTCTAGTACTTAACACCATTGAGAAAGGTGTACATGTTAACTTGATACTGATATGTCTGAAGCCAAGTGCCCACAAAGATGCAAAGAGGTGGTTTTGTTCACTTTATTAAATGAGGTGTGTATTGCAAATACACACACTTGCTGTATAGAGACAGGCTTCCTTCAAAATTCATCAAGTTTGGCTTACAAGAGTTCCAAACTGAAGCAGCAGGCAGCAGACTGGTCAAGCAGAGTCCATAAAGCAAAGCTTGTAGAAGATTCGTCAGCAGATACTGGTTCAAAGTCAGGGTAATGAGATTAGACAACATTTTGGATAGCACTTAGAAAATCTGCTCGTTGACAAAATCTATTAGTTGTTTGGATCATGCACATATACTATGCTGATACTTTATGAAATCCTTGATTCTTGGAAGAACTTGATGCATATGAATGGTAACAATAGCTAAAGAAGTGGGAACTGTGCTTTGTGAAATGATCTGCTATTACAAATCAAGTCCAATGAGAAGAGGATTATCTGAAAAGAATGCCCAAGTTCTGGAAAGAACAACATCCAGAATCAGAAATAACAGAACAGATCAAAACCTTGTCAGACGTAGCTTGGACTACAGGAGCACGACAGGCAGACTCAACATTGAGGAAGCCAGCCAGCATTAACCACAGTCTGAGTAACAGTGTCATCAACCATATTAGTAATAATATGCACAGTTTACATCTTTGGGCATTTTGTAAAACATAGATTTAATTAAAAAAGTTAGAACAGTCTAAATCTCTACAATCAGAAAAGTAAATAAAAAACATTAACAAAACATTAACAAAATGCATTACCTCAGTAATCATAGTGAGAAAGTCATAATTAAGAGATTGTTCTTGGAAAGATCCAGAAAGTGGTAGCAGCACGGGCCTCCTGAGCTTCAGGGACACAAGATTCCAGAGTGTAGGCATCATCACAGCCAAAGTCTGTCTGAAAGTTGTAGCAATGGTACTGTGAAGTTCTAGGTATGTCAATCAGATCCATATTTTCTGACTGACAATACCACTGCTAGGGAACTAAATTTTTGCAATACACCAAAGCTTCAATATTATATTATGGTGAAGTAAAGTTATCCGAGGTCCTGTTTTTATCTGAGGTGGGGAAAAAGATGTACGATTTGCTGCAGAATTCAACTCCTTTCAATTCTGAGCAACAACAATGTGATTAGATATACCTCTCTGCCGAAATGCACACAAACATTAGCGAGCAGGAATGTTTTCAAGACAGGATTAATCAATACACAAGAGCAGATGGTTCATATGAACTTGTGGCAAATATATTTGAATGCTTCTATAGTCCCCAATGGCTCCAACATAACATATAATTTATTCTGTGCAATAACTCTCCTCAATTCCCATTTGTTTGTTCTGCTTACAATGCTGTCCTGTCTTTATATATTTACCTTTAAAATGCTAGAGTAAGGGGCATCATTAGAGAGGGATTTATTTTATGCTTAACATTGTGGCTTTCAACAAGAAAAATCATCTAAAAAGGCACGGGAGAAGCCTTAATCTCAGGAAGCACACCCAAAGAAAGAGCTTTCTTTTGAGCCAGCTTTGAACTACAGTACTGCTCTTCCTTACATAGCTTATATAGCTCTGATTGTCAGATGAGAAGATTCTTGGCATCATGGGTCACTCATCACATGGGAGACATGGACATGGACATGGACAGAAATGCAACATAGAACTTGCATTTCTTGAAAAACGAACGAATAAAATGTACACAGAAGTGCTACATCTTCAAAGTATATGATGGTGATGATATTATCCATTCAGTCGAATCTTTTTCTTGGTGATTCTATGGGCCAGGTCTCTTGACATCTTTTAATCTTACATTATTTCTTTGTGTTCTTCAAATTGTATAGTGTTTTGATATCTGAACTGGTAACCAGTAAATGGCAGCAAAGAGGGCTTCTTATCTGTATTTCTCTTAGAGCCCAGGCTAGTAGTCTAGTATTATATAGTTTAATGTAAATGCTCCAGAAGCTAGAATTGCAGATAAATAGTCCTTTTTAAATGGTTGGATATTAGATAAATAGCTATTCCGGAAGAGGATCAGGAATATATATTTTAATAACTGAGCTTTCATTTCTGGAGAAATAACTAATCAATGACCAGTCTGAAGTATAGAGTCTGAAATGCTCCAACATAAGTTACATAGGTTTGATTACTGTAAAAAGAACACCGTGTTAAATAGTTAAAATAAAAATCAATATGTATTTCTTCATAAGACATATATTTGTTTGAAAAAATGAGAACTTTTAGATTGAACTCCACATGTGCAAACCATCATAACATTATTCTGGATTTCAGTTATTTTTCAACTGAAAAAAATTACTTACTTTACTTTAAAGCAAACTTTAAGGAAACAGTTATTTAAAAATTATTTAAAGTAAAAACTTTACTTAAAGTTATTTACACATTAACTTTTATTGATCGTCCTAATTGGAAATCCTTTAGATATTTATGCCAAATGCAGATAGTGGTCTACAAGTTAACTGAACTGATAGAATTGTAGGAAATTTCACATTGAAAAGTAATCTATTTTCAAAAAGACTGAACATGTCATATCATATTTTTAGTAGATACTGAAAAAGTTAAGCTGTGTTAAATAACATTGCATTCAAGTTCATCACAGCAAAAGGGCGGCCTAAAGAAAACCAGTTGCATTATTTGTAGTTATTTATTCCACGGATGCCTTCAGTTGACCTTCCATCTAACCTTCATTAGACATCCAAAGAAATATTATTTACAGGTCATTTCCAGGAGGAAAAATAAATAAATTTTCAGCAAAATTGACTATGTACAGAAAGTCTGACATGGTAACCAACTTCAAATATCTGTCCTTTGTAAATTTGTTAAGGTGCTATTTTTAAAAAACAGCATCTACTCAAGCAATTGTTGGATGAAAAATGAGGGATTAGAGTTTTTTGGGGGAGGTGGAAGTCTAACTTTTTGCTTTTGCAAGTTATACCTTTTTGGGGGGAGGGGAGGAACAGGAGTTTCTATTTTTCTTTCTGGAAAAATACTTGAAAACTTTTAAATCTGCTTCTATCGAACTATGCTGAATGTTCCCATTGGATGCTCAAAATGGAGGTATTTTATTATGAGTTTATAATAACATACGTGCACACCCTCCCTCATCTAAATAAACACATACCACAATCCAGCTGCTTCAACTATTGCTGGATTTTGCAGCAAATATCTGCTCTGTTTTATCACACTAATGATCTAGTTCAGACTAAGGATGAATGTGTATTTCTATACTTTTAGTGTTATTTCACATGTTTCTAGAGGAATAACAGTTCTGCAGCATATCAGGAGGCAAACTTTTGGTGAAGGGTTGAATTTCATTTCATTAGAATCACCTGCATTTATCCATAAATCTCTTCTGATTTCTTTGTCCCCTTGTGTCTCCTTCCCTCCCTCCCTCCATTTATCCATCCATCCATCATCCTCCCCCCCCCCCAAAAAAAGCATAAAGCCTTGCATTTAAAATTAAACACATCATTTAAAAGATTATTTCACCCAAAACATGTTTTTATCACATAATATTGCAAATGCTGAATAATTGCTCATTTATAAAGCAGATTAATGGATAGACATGCAAACTTAAGTTGCTATCAGATAGAAAACTGTTCTTGGTTAAAAAAGGTATGGCCACCACTTCCCATAGTTATAGTCCTATGGTGTTTTGTGTGTGTGTGTGTGTTTTTACCTTTCTTATAATGCCACCATCTAAAACCTCATTCTAAGCAACGTAATTTTGTTGTTGTTGTTGTTTTAAATGCTTTATTGAGTTTTTTCAGAGCTATATCTGAGGGATAAAAGGTTCCCTATATTTTCTCAATTGAATATTCAATTGAATTGAATATTTTTCTTTCCCTGCCTTCCCTTGAAATTTGAGGCTGGTTATAAACCTATTATTTGCTCTATGTCTGTTTTTTAGACAGCTAATTCATTGATTATTTTTAGTTGCTTTACCTTTCTTTTAGGATTTTTTTCCATAGTTTAAAAACATTTAATTGGAATAAAGATAACTAATAAATAAACAAAAATAATGTACAATATCTTGTGTACCAGAAATATATCACATTATGTACTTGAAAAATGGTATTATGAAGAAAACTGCCTATCCTCAAAGGTAGTGGATAAATAATTTAACTAAACATACTGGCCATCATTCTGGAGACAAACTCAGAAGGATAATTTGTGTTGAATCATAAACAGAGAAGGTTTCCTGAATAATTTTCATATTAAAAGGCAAAATCTTTTGGATATAGAAAAGATATGCACCTCTCATTTTAATTACGAAGGAAATGTGACTTTGTCACCAAGAAAGAACAATGAATTCCAGTAGCAGCATTTCAATTTGCATTCTCCAGAGGGCCATTTCATAAAGTTCTGTGCACTTGGAGAATGCAATCAAATGAGACAACTGTTGAGGTCTGTTTAATTTACAAGACTTTCAGCCTTGAGAGTGTCTCTTTCAGTTTCCAACAGCATTATCTTTCATTTTCCTAATTGGTAGAGTAAAAGGGCTACATGCAAAGTCAGGATATTAATTTAGATATCATAGCCTGGATTTCCATTTCTTTAATTCAGGTTGACATATTCAATTATGGGTCACTCGGTCAGTGACTTTTGGTTCAAGGGATGTCAGGGAAGAGACTAATCAGTGCATATGGAGTTCACTGGCGGATGGGATCTACAAGTACCAAATAGAGAAAAATCTGGAGATTTTTCCACTTCTGTACAACATCCTACTATTCTAGCAAGAATCAGAGATTCATGCTTTCCTTTTAGCAATTAAACAGCACTGCCATTGTGCTTCACAACACATGTTTACAAGTTTAATTTTGCCAACAACTGCTCTATTTTACTTAAGTGATACCTAATTCTAGTGCCCTTTTCTGTTAAGGATGGATTGTGTGGCATTGGATAATCAACTTTGTGTCACAAATCTTTACTTGGCACTCCGATTCAGTTCATTAGAAATCTTTTTTCCTCCCAATGGAAGTCTGCCAAAGTAGTTGTGACACTACCGGCTTGAGATCAGATGATTGAGTTGGAAGCTACATTGGAACAACTGCAATTATTTATTTGTGCTATGTGCTATATTGGGGGATGGTGGGAGAATGTAAGTTGCTTCCTCAGAAATCCCCTTAGGGAGTATTCTAGTTCTTTCCACTTCCTTTGTATAAGTGCAATAAGAATTCTAAAGTTCTGTCAGATATAGAATTTGGGGAAGAAAATTTAGCCTCTGGGATGCTCTGGGGATAATTCAGAGGAGCAATAATGAAAACAACTGCAGAAACAACATGGAAATTTTGGTAAAGTAGTATTACACTACATAAATTTGCTCAATAATGTACCCATCAGAAGAATTAATCTTAGTAAATAAATATATCAATGTGTGTTGGTGTAAGCTATATCAAATATTGGCTGAAAGCATAGTGGAGTTTGGAGGGGAGGGCTACAAAATCATGTATCTGAATTTTAAGGCAAACCAACTGTTGACATGAAATATAAAGGAAGAAGTGGTTATTGTTTCCAGTTAGAAGCTGTATTCAAAAGATAATCAAATACAGTCATATGTTTGGTTAATGGATTCCTACAGGAAAAATTCTAGATCTTGATAACTAAAATATATGATAAGTTTACAGCAATGAAAATACAGTGAATAATATTAATATAGATCTCAATATTACAAATCTTTTTACTGAAGCTCTTAGGTGAAATTGCATTTTTATATCTACCCATATTTCGGAGATTGAGAGCCAATTTGTGACAGGGATTAAGGCATTGGGCTAGAAACTGAGAGATTGTTAGTTCTAGTTCCTCTTTAGGCACAAAGCTAACCAGGTGATCTTAGGCCAATCACTTTCTCTCAGCCTAATAAGGAGGCAATGGCAAAACACTTCTTATAAACCTTGCCAAGGAAACTGCAAGGACTTGTCTGGGCATTCTCTGAGAACTTGAAATGACTGAATAAAAGAAAAAAATGAATATTTCTGGCATATGTCAGGGTGGGCATTTCTAATTATTAACTTCCAGAAGCAAATTTTAATTCCCCCCCCCTGAAATTCCCTTTCACAATTTGCCAAAGGTACACAGAATCCTGTTACCTTCTATGCTTCCCCGCTCACTCACACACATGCATAACTGTAGTTTAGTGAGTTTATTAATATTCCATAGCAATTCCCTTCAACAAAAAACCCAGAACTGTATCAAACTAAGTCCAGCCACAAGCAGACCAATGTTAGTCCGCAGAGCAATGGCCAAAGAGTCCACAAAGCACTTGAAAGTTTCTCAAACAAAATACATTCATCAGGCAAACTTAAATCCACTTAAGTCAAGAAAAGTCCAAAGTTTCCAAGGCATGATTCAAGTAAAGGCACAGTGTCAATCCAAAGTGAGGCAGAAATCACAATGAACAGAAAACACACAGCTAGGGAATAAACACATTGCTCCCAGCAATGCCTCCCTCTGTATGTGTACTAAATAGCCAGTTTTTGATGCAGCCCATCAAGAAGGATGACCCTTTTTCCTCTTGTGTAGTCTGGCTGACCTTCTCTGCTCCTTCCTTTTTTCTTTTTTTCCCCCTACATATTCTTGTATCAGATCAGAAGCAATTCCTCCTCCTCCTCACTGACTGTCTGCAACTGCATGCTTTCCCCAGCTGAGCCTCAGCCAAATCCCTTTCAGACAGCTGCTCTGAGCTATCAATTAACTCATCTCCTGACATGCCAAGAACTGGTTCATCCTCCCCTGAGCTGGCATCTAAACAGATGTCTGTGGAATCATCCAGGGAAGTCATCACACCTTCCTACTGAAATGGTATCTATTAATCTACTTGCATGTTCATGCTTTCAAACTGCTAGGTGGGCAGGAGTTGGGGCAAGTAATGGCAGCTCTCCCTGTTGTGTGGAGAGTGGGTCTTGAACCAAGGCTATCAGCTCTTCAGCTGACAAACTCAGCATGTTTAACACTGAGCCATCATGTATCCTATATCCATATCCACATACACATACACATACACATATACACCTACAATTTTGTGATGCACTTTCTTTGAGGAGCGAGTGGTTCTTCAAGAACATGCTTTACTTCACCAACCATTGTCTCTGCTTCATTCCCCTCCATCGCTTCCTCCTTGCAAGTGCCAAAGAAGACAAAGATGGGGCTGCAAGGTGACACAAAGCATCTTGTCAAGGCAAATCACAGCTCCACTTTGTCTCAGTAAGGTGAATGACCATGTATTATGGCAATGAGCACCTTGTCAGAATGAATCAAATTTGCCCTCCATAGGCTTCCTTTCTTTAGCTGAAAGAAACATGACTTGCACTTCATACAAATGCATACATTTTGTAGACAGGGCATATTATTGTAAGCAAACATTCAAAATTAGTGTTTTACACTGCTGGTGTCAGGGTTCCAGCAAAGTCCCCATCTTCCATTCAGCACTCAGAAGCCAAGTTATCCAAGTAAGAATTTATTAGATAAACCATGTTGGCACATCTGGGAAAAACCTGAATCTGAAGCCCCAGG